>JAVTVY010017847.1:0-71291 GCA_036873755.1 Hanleya hanleyi | reverse complement strand
GATTCCCCCTTTATATACTACTGTATGAGGCAGTATTAGTCTATGATTGGCCGTGAATTACTCAATGTATGTACAGGGTGGTGAGAGACCGTATGTTTATGGGGCCGTGAATGGATAATCGTTTATGGTACGATTTACTGGGTACGTGTATATATATCAAACTCTATACCTGGGCCTATAGCTTGTGAGTGTTAGCATGAATGTATTTCAACCCGTAGGTTGTGTGTTTAAGTACGTGTGTGCATGGATAATTGTTTATGTAGGATTTGTGTTTGATTTGGTTTAGCTGTACCCTCTTCACAGAGACGGATACAGCTTAATCGTTACCATTAACCACAGGGCCGTACTTGCACAACTGTTCAATACGGTTGAGTCAAGTAGGGATGCGGCTAAGGTATGGCCATGCTATCAACACTAACGCCGTTAGTTAATTCCCAGAGCTAAACCTGCACGTCTGTGCATTACGGACGAGGATCAGGTAGAGTTAGAAATAATCATTAACGATAAGTGTCTATACCCGCACAACTGTGCATTACGGTTGAGACAGGTAGAGATCGGAGTAGAGTAAACACAGCCCGGACGTGTGAATGTAAGTGAGTGTAAATGTATGCTATGATGCTATAGAATTCGGCGGCAGCTCTTCTCCAATTCGGCGGCCTGGTCCCGGCCCGGCGGCGGCAAGAATTCGGCGGCCTGATCACGGCCCTTCTCCGGCCCGGCAATGTATTGGATTTCTTCTCCCCGATACAACCGAACGTGTTCTCACCTCAAAGTTTCTGCTGGTCTGCCTCGTTTCCGCGGGAGCCTGGCTTATATAGGGCTACCGCTCTTCTGCGGATAAAGGTAGAAACAGAAGGTTCTCCTGCAGATAAAGGTAGAAGCAAGTCGACGATGCCAGCGCCCTCTTTATTGTCAAATTATCACACTTCCCCCGATCAGTTTATCTGGACTTCGCTGGATAAATATGGCTATGGAGGAACAAACCATAATTCATAACAGACGTCACTGGTAAATTTCAGCTTCCAACTCTCTCTAGTTAATTCATACGACGACCGCAAAGTTCACTGTCGTTCATCTGCATATTCCTCAATGTTGACTTCCGGATTCCTGACTGACGTCATCTACAGCGAAGCAAGTGAGCTCACCAGCGTTCCTTTTGCCGTCCCGACTGATCGTTTGAGATAACTTCACCGGGATTTCGAGGCATTGTCTGTCTCCCGGATTATTGTAGTTCGTTCTAGGAAAATTACAGCGTTGAATTCCATCAGGTAAGTGAACCGCACACGTAAACACAATGTTACTTTCGATTTCACAGTAGTCACGTGTCAAAACACCAGCAGTGATTTATTAAAGGGGAACCCAAGTGGTCGTTTGCATTCTGCACTTTCGTTACACTATCCCCGCCTTCGAAGAACATGACGCCCTCGTCATGGCTCTCGTCACGCTACCAGCAGCACGGGAGTGCAGAACAGAACATATGTACAGCGTATATACAACAGAATTACAGGACGACGGTCCTCTTGACTTCCTGGCCAAGTCGTCGTCACCTGAAATGGACATCAGGTCCACAGCAGGCCACAGCTGTCTCTTGCTGGAGTCTGTTCATCCTACATCTGAGGCAGTAAAGCCTCGGGATCGCCGTCCGTCGCCCACAGGAGTACTTGGAGGTCGGCCCTGCACCACAGGTCATTCCTCGACGATCACGGTCATCAAGCGTACTTCTTCGACCGTACGGTCGTGCACCTTCTGTCCACTGACAGGCTAAAACGTAGTCATTAAAGCGCCTCGGTCGCTGAACACGACGTCCACGAGTCGTTTGTGGAGGACACCACGTCTCCGGCAAGGCCATCTGCTCTTCCGAAAGTGGCGACTCGTCTTCAACAGGAGGATCAGGCGGTAACCCAACCTCGTAGTCTGCCAATCGCATAGGGCGCCGAGTTCTCCGTCCACTTCTCGTCTGTCGAGGTGCTGGAGATCTCACTGCAGCTGGGTGTTCCACCGGATATGGAAAGACCGTCGCGGGCTCCGAGTCATTCTCAGACTCGACATCACCATCATTCTCTGTAGACTCCGTGGTCTCACTATCCGACGTCTCTCTGGGGTAGAAGGGCTGAAGAAGATCATGGTGGACTACACGGAGGCCACCGGCCTCGTCGGCGATGCGATATGTCACATCAGTCAGCGCTTTCTTCACAGTAAGGCCCTCCCCACCGGTCTCGTAGTTTGCGGATCTCCCCCCGCTTAGTGGCGGAAATATACAAGTAAACCTGATCACCAGGCTTGTATTTGTGAGGAAAAGCTCTCGTATCATAGATATGTTTCTTTTCCCCGTAGTCTCCCTCGCAAACTCGTGTATCTCGGCCATCTCATCCCGGAGATCCTCGACCCACTGTGTCGGCTCTACCTGCTGCTTCGGAGGTGCACCCAAAGTCAAGTGCGACGGCAAGGCGATTTCTCTCCCAAACACCATCATGTTTGGGGAATATCCTGTTGTCTCATGAACGGTCGCACGGTACGACATCAGCACCAACGGAATGTGAAGATCCCAGTCGTCCGGGTGACGGTCAATGCTGCCATGCAACATCTGGGCTAAGGTCCGGTTAAACCGTTCAATCATGCCGTTCGACTGGGGGTGATAGGGTGTAGTTCTCGTCTTCCTCATCCCGAGTATGCAGCACATCCCCCGGAATACTCTGCTTTCAAACTGACGTCCCTGGTCAGAGTGGATGGCCATTGGTACGCCAAATCTGGTCACGAAGTGGTCTACGACAGCTTGGGCAGCCGTCGTGGCTTCCTGATTGGGTAAGGCCACAGCTTCCACCCAACGGGTGAAATAGTCTCCAATGACGACTACGTATCGGTTTTCCCGACAGGTTTCTGCCAATGGCCCGAGAATATCAACAGCCGCTCTATCTCCTGGACTTCCAGTCATCTGACCGCGATGAGGACCCCTGGGTTTCCGTCCCGCTAACTTCCTGCGGTTACACACGTCGCAACTCCGGCACCGAAATCTCCAGTCATATTCATGGTTGTCTGGTCCGGATCCATGGTATCCGCCAGGCTTGGTCTACTTTTCTTCATCTCCCAGATGTTGGCCATCCCACCGCTGCCACCAGTTGAAACGTTTACGTGGGGAATGGATGTTTCAGATCCACAAGAGAGTGCGCAGGGTCCCCAAGACAAACTGTCAGGCTACCGGGAACGCACTCGTGCACTGATCTTGGCCAACGAGGGAGTTCGATTCAACCTGTTACCTTGTCTGGATCGAGGAGGTTGGAAAGGAACACCTGTAATGACAACCAAAGCAAATTAATACAATACTGACATATAATTCTATGAGCAGGAATACAGGATTCAGATCGCGGTAGCGTACAATCCCTGCGAAGAAGAGCACTGATCTATGAATTGGATTTACCTGTATTCTTATAGTTATCTTTAACCGAAGTTCAATAAAATAGAAAGATATATACAAAATTTTATAGCCCTAGCTATATCGCGATCAGGCTTGGTCACAGCCACAGTCTGGTCACGACCGGTTCTCTCGTGGTTGGGTCCAGCTTCTATCTTCCTTCCCCTGATCTTCGTCCACTCCCGTATGGATGGACTTGGCGTCGTGTCTCGTCTTACACGACCTGGCCCCTCCCTGGTTATGTCCGGCGTGTGTCTTCCTTGCCCCGGTCTTCTTCCCTCGGGCTGTATGGACTTCTCGTCGTCGTCGTGTCTCGTCTTACACGACCTGGCCACTCCAAGCGTTGGGAACTGTCAATGGATGCGGACGGCCTGGGCACGACAGTACTATCACAGTACAAAGGCTTCTACGGCACCGGCCCGTCTCTCTGTAACACCGCAGGACTAATCAACTGCACGGCTCACCACAGCAGCAGACAGCACCCCTCGTAGGAATACACCCCCAGGCTTCAGCGACACCGCTCACGGCGACTCACTCCGCGGTCCGGCTCCAAGGACGAATCATCAAGGCTAGAGTTCACGGCTACACGGTCCACATAGGATCGGACATCGATAACACACGGTGGATTGGTAGGCACCTGGTCTAGTAACCATCTTCATATACTACTGTATGGTCACCTGGTATAAGAACCCTCCTTGTATACTACTGTATGGTCACCTGGCATAGGAACCCTCTTCACATACTACTGTATGGTCATCCGCAATAGATGGGCATCTGATCAAGGATTCCCCCTTTATATACTACTGCATGAGACAGTATTAATCTATGATTGGCAGTGAATTACTCAATGTATGTACAGGGTGGTGAGAGACCGTATGCTTATGGGGCCGTGAATGGATAATCGTTTATGGTACGATTTACTGGGTACGTGTATATATATCAAACTCTAGACCTGGGCCTATAGCTTGTGAGTGTTAGCATGAATGTCTTTCAACCCGTAGGTTGTGTGTTTAAGTACGTGTGTGCATGGATAATTGTTTATGTAGGATTTGTGTTTGATTTGGTTTAGCTGTACCCTCTTCACAGAGACGGATACAGCTTAATCGTTACCATTAACCACAGGGCCGTACTTGCACAACTGTTCAATACGGTTGAGTCAAGTAGAGATGCGGCTAAGGTATGGCCATGCTATCAACACTAACGCCGTTAGTTAATTCCCAGAACTAAACCTGCACGTCTGTGCTGTACGGACGATCAGGTAGAGTTAGAAAATAACCGTTAACGATAAGTGTCTATACCCTATCTCCCAGTGCAATACCCGCACAACTGTGCATTACGGTTGAGACAGGTAGAGATCGGAGTAGAGTAAACACAGCCCGGACGTGTGAATGTAAGTGAGTGTAAATGTATGCTATGATGCTATAGGATTCGGCGGCGGCACTTCTCCAATTCGGCGGCCTGGTCCCGGCTCGGCGGCGGCAAGAATTCGGCGGCCTGATCACGGCCCTTCTCCGGCCCGGCAATGTATTAAAGTCAACAGATCAGCCGCGGAGGATGAAATAGAGGCTGCCTGGTCTCACAACGGACGGATTTACGTCAAGAAAAGTGGGGCCCATAGACCCCAGTTGATCACCTGTGACAGGGACCTGGACCACCTGGACAGTTCATCGAATGTCGATATCCGATATGCGAGTTCTACACCCCGGAATCACTCAAGAAGCTGGAGAATAAATCCGGAGGAATACTAAGTCTACAATACAGTTACATTGACAATGTAAGTAAAATCTCCTATATATCTGTACGGTACCGGAGAACTACTGCTCTGTTGGCTTAATAAATCATTTAAGTTTTCATTGTTAGCACAACGAGCTGTTCAACATAAAAACGTTCGGTTGAAAAAAAAAGTGTCTATACATATTTGAATATAAAAGGAAATTATGTACAGATTCAGATACCCTAATAGACATACGCGTATGATTCATTTTAGTCAGTAACGTACTTGAATATATAACAGGAAGGCGTATTGTATTAGCTATTGAGCCTTCCCAAACTTTATACGGGCAGCTTTGTATTGCAATGTAAATCACATGTTTGGGGTTAAAATACGAGCGGTGGTGTTCGGCTTGGAAGCTCGGTTCTGCGTCAAGGGGGGTGAGTTTAGACATATTGGCGTTTAGGTTCTGAACACATGTGCTTAGGTTTTTTAAATACTTATGTGTTTATGGCCTGTTTTCTGGCGTAGTTTAGGGCTTTAATTTTGGTGTGTCAGGGACGTGTTTGTTCGTTTTTTTTTGGTACTGTATATAATGGATCTTGCCTAAGTTCACTTGTATGGTACATCGGAACAGATATAACAATATATACAATATTTTTAGACAGACTTCTTTTGAGTGAAATAAATTGGTAAGAATTTTTTTTTTTCTGCAGTGTGTAACTCGCTATACTATGAAACTGACAATGACAGCAAACCCACTTAGCCTTAAATGCAAGATTGGTCATTGGTCAACAGATTGCATCTCAGCTTGCTTTTGTCTCGTCAGAGAACCCCCAACGAAAAATTTCTTTGACGAAGCGATCTAATTTACGCGAAGTTTTTTGTACCTGTAGGATTACCAACTTCGCTTTTGAAATATGTGAGTATCATGGAAAAAAAGATATTTTTCTGTACAGACAAATTGTTTTCTTTTGCATGCCAATATATTGTGCAGTTGATTGACGGTACTGTAATGGAAATGAGGGCCTTTGCATGCAAAGATCAAATACCGCAGACTATAGATTATATATCTATTGTTACGTGTCTATGTGTAGTCTATGTGTACCAACACGGGCGTTGTCCATGAACATACTCACGGTCGAGGTGTAGTTATATAACCGCCCGACAGAGCTTGCTGACCCAAATGCAAATAAATAACACGACAATTTCGAATTTAGAAGACATGTTATTTCCATCAGTCCAATTGTTCTTTTCAAATTCAAATGTCTGAGCGTGTATGTTTTTTTATGCAGTGGTCTATTTATCCACCCGAGTATGTCCGATGTAAAAAGATTTCTCCAGTGGCATACGATTAAACGTTTATATGGAAATGTGGTCACTGTTATGACAAAGGCAGGCTTAAAGACATACATCTATGCATGTAGGCATACATGGAACACGATTCATTTTAACTGACACGTACATGCGCATTATATTCGTAGGTTACTGTGAACCATAACCATGTAAATTTCGGTCTTGTTAATTCTACCATGTAAATTTAGGTCTTGTTAATTCTACGTGTATACAGCCTGTCTTTTCTTGTTTTTTCTTTTTATTTGATTGTTTATAACCATATAGGTATTTGATAAATATGATAGGCGAATATTGTATATAGGGTTTTCGTTTGATTGCCCTCCTTTTTTCATTTGTTCAAGGCCCTTATTTTCTTTCGATTGCAAGTTCATGTTCAGCTCAAAATGTCAAGACTAGGCGCGGGCCAAGCTAGTGTTTACTCTCACCTGTTATGATCAGGTCACTGTCTGTCTGTAATTGTTTTTGTTGTTTGTCATGTGAACCTCTGTGTCCCTTCTCATGTACCGTTATCTTAAGTAATATCTGGAACTCCACCTTTTGTGAAAAGATAATTTGTGTTGTAAACGAATCTTCAGTGACATAACTATTATCTCTATGAACGTCAGGGGATTACATTCTGAACGCAAAAAACGCGTTGACATGTTTCACTGGCTGAGGAAGAAGAATTGTTCTATTATCTGTCTTGAAGAGACTCATGGCTGCAAGGAAACCGAAGAAACATGGGAAAAGGATTGGGGGGAAAAATATATTCCTTTTTACAGTCATGGGACATCCAACAGCACAGGAGTGGCTATCTTGTTCAAAGACAATACTGACGTCATCTTTCATAACTCGAGCGTCGATGAAAATGGCAGATTTATTGTTCTTGACATAACATTACAAGACACCAAATTGACTATCGCTAGTGTATACGGGCCCAATGTCGACGACCCCAATTTTTACTCGCTTTTTTCCAAATAATAAAAGATATGGGGAATGAAACAATAATCATCAATGGAGATTGGAATTTAGTCCAAGATTTTACTCTGGACACGTACAACTATGCTCGTATTAATAATCCTAAGGCAAGACTTGAGGTATTAGATACAAAAAATCAACTCGATCTCGTAGATATCTGGAGAGAACAAAACTCGTTGTCCCGCCGTTATACTTGGCGACAAAATACAAGATCGGGAATAAAGCAAAGTCGACTTGATTATTTTCTTGTATCAAATGATATTTATATCCAGGGCGCACTAGCAGATATCGGTATCTCTTATAGGTCCGATCATTCTTGTATCAAACTTAAATACTGTTTTGCTCGTCGTAAGCGAGGACCTGGGTACTGGAAATTTAATACCACCCTACTTGGTGATCCAAGTTATATAAAATTAGTGAAGAAGACCATTGAAGGCTCATTAGCACAGTGTTATGAGTCTGGCGACATAAGCGATTTGGAAAATGTCCATCTTAATATTGATGACCAAAGCTTTTTTGAATTTCTGAAAACGCAAATCAGAAGTGTAACTATTCCGTTCTCAGTTGCCAAAAAGAAAGAAAATATCAAAAAAGAAAAGGAAATTGAAAAGGAAATTGTTGAGAAAGAAAAAGAAATATGTCTCGCGTCCAATGATTCTATATATGAAATAAAGGAACAATTGGACAAGTTAAAAAAGGACCTAGAAGACACCAGGTCCTGGAAGGTGGAAGGGACGATAATCCGGTCCAAAGCAAATATTATTGAATATAGCGAGAAAAACTCGCTTATCTTATTTTTCTTCATTAGAAAGGAGAAACTACATCGTGAAAACAATATCTGAATTAGAAACAGAGACGGGAACTGTTGATACTTCAGAAGATATTTTAAGAGAACTCAAATCTTTTTATAATAAACTGTACTCCGCACGAGATGATGCAAATAATACTAATGATGATCTCTTTCTGAATCACTCTGTCAAACTATCAGATGAAGAGCAACATTCATGTGAAGGGAGACTGACTTTAGATGAACTAACTGATGCAACGAAAAACATGAAAACTGGAAAATCTTCCGGATCAGATGGCTTCCCGATAGAATTTTATAGATGTTTTTGGGACGAACTGGGGGTATTTCTTCTACGCTCAGCAAATCAATCATTTGAAACGGAAATATTATCGTCGTTTCAACAGCAGAGCTACATATCATGCCTACCAAAGGAAGGTAAAAATAGAAAACTTATTAAAAACTGGCGCCCAATATCACTATTAAATATAGATTACAAAATTATATCAACTTGTATAGCTAAAAGAATACGGGAAGTTTTACCTTCAATAATTGACGAAACACAAAAGGGGTTCATGAAGGGAAGGAACATCGGGGAAATAACTAGACTTTTGTTCGATCTTATAAATCATACTGAGGAAAACAGTATTCCTGGTCTAATCTTCTTGATCGATTTTGAAAAGGCCTTTGACTCTGTGTCTTGGAACTATATAGAAAGATGCCTTTTATCTTTTAATTTCGGGAATAATATTATACGGTGGATCAAGACATTCCAAAATGGGAGCAAAAGCTGTGTTATAAATAACGGGTATATCTCTGAATTTTTCATTTTACAAAGGGGTTGTCGACAGGGGGACCCGATATCCCCATATTTTTTTGTCCTTGTTGCGGAGACCCTTGCTATCGCCGTTAAACAGGACAGAACTACCAAAGGAATAACAATAGAAAACACAGAAATAAAAATTCAGCAATATGCTGATGATACTACTTTGATTCTCGACTGCTCGAGAGAATCTCTTGAAGCAGCCATGGGTCTCTTGAATAAGTTCTCTTCTTCATCCGGATTATATCTCAACGTAGATAAGTCAATCGCAGTGTGGATAGGCCGGAAAAAAGGTAGTACTGTGAAACTATGTCCTCATTACAGGATAAACTGGGATCCAGGAGGATTTAAGCTACTTGGTATCTGGTTTTACCCCAACATGAATGATACTGTTGAAAGAAATTATAGCGATAAAATGACCTCTATTAAGAAAATTTTAGGAAGCTGGTTCAGAAGAAATCTGACCCCTATAGGCAAAATTACAGTTATTAAAACACATGTTCTTCCGCTTTTAGTACATCTATTTTCAGTCCTACCAACCCCTAATACAACTTTTATAGCAAACTTAGAAAAAAGCCTTTTCCAGTTCATATGGAACGGTAAGCAGGACAAAATAAAACGAAAAACAATCATTATGTCCAAAACAGAAGGCGGATTGGCTATGATAAATTTTCAAGCTTTTGCATCATATCTGAAAGTGAAGTGGGTAAAGAGAGTAGTGGAGGACGACGGCATTTTTGGGACATTGGTAAAAAACATATTGCGGCCTGCTGGTCATGATGTCTGGTGTCTAGATTCTACAAGCATATATGCAGTTCAAAAACAAATAAAAAAACCCGTTCTGGTGTGACACACTCAGATCATGGGCAGAATGTGTGGAATATTGCGAAGTAAAAGACAAGAACTACAACAATCTTCTGTTTGACCTTGTTCCGATATCAGAGTGGAATGACATACGCCGCTGGGTGGATGTGGGTGCATCCGATATTACTGATCTCTTAAATGACGATGGTACACGCTTTTTAAAATTCAATGAATTCCAGACCAAATTTGGAATCAAACCTATTTATTTTATCCTCCATTGTGCAATAATTCACAATATATCGAATGAAAAACGTAGAAATATAAAAAACGGTACTTTTATTAAAAATATTAAGAACCAACGGGAAGTTTACAGACGATTAATGAATCAAACATGCTTAACATTTATTTACAGTATACTTATTAAAAAGATCGCAATCAAACCGCAACGAAATCAGGAGAAATGGGAAAATGAACTAAATTCAAAAGAATTGCCTTGGACTTCAATATACAGCTGCATTTATAGTACCTCAATGGACACCACCCAACAATATTTTCAATACCAAATCATTCACAGAATACTTGTAACCAATTCTCTTTTAAAATTATGGGGTAAAACCGATACCGATATGTGTACCTTCTGTAACCAAGAGAAAGAAAGTATCATGCATTTGTTTTATGAATGTATTTATTCGAAAGCAATTTGGAGCAATCTTCATAAATGGTCAAATGAAGTAAAAATTCAAATGGAGGAGCCGTCAGGATCTCAAATGATCCTGGGTAATACAGGTTCTGTTCTTAAAGATCACTTGCTGTTACTTGGTAAACAATATATATACAGATGTAGATATTACAATCTGAAGCCTGCTTTCGATGGTTTAAGGGACACTGTGATCAGAACCAGAGATATTGAGAGGTATATCTATACAAAAAATAAGAATCTCTCTATCTTCGCTCAGAAGTGGGGTCCCCTGGCGTAACCACTAAGCAGTATTAACTTTTTGGTATCTTATGAATAATTGACTTAACAAATCTTTTTCTTTTATTTTTATCAGTTCGGTGGAGATAGCGGTCATTCCTCCATGTAAGGGATCACGGCAGATCATTCTGTAGGCCTATCACTCAAATCTTATCTCTCATTTTCAATATTTTCTGCGAAATTAGTCATATTGAGTAGTCCCCCTTGGGTCTACAAATAAAAATTTGTTTCCGAAGAGTCACTGAGCATTGAAATTATAGGCATGTCAGATACGCCAGTTTGCTTTTGCTCCAACTTTCCAACGCGGTAGACAATTCACAATTATCAAAAAAATATCAGTTCCCAAGATTCAATTTATTTATGTCAGATACGCCAGTTTGGTTCCAATTTTCATTTGCGACAGACAAGCCATATCGAGTAGTCCCCCTTGGGTAGATAAAGTATATCATTTCCTCGAGATTAACTCCTCAATTTTTAGTCATGTCAGATATGTCAGTTTGGTATTTCACTGCAATTTTCCTTCGCGACAGACAATTCAGCCATATTGAGTTGTTCCCCTTGGGTAGAAAAAATATAATTTTCCAAGATTCTGTCTTAAATTTTCAGTCATGTCAGACACGCCAGTTTGGTATTTCGCTTCCATTTTCCATTCAGAGAGAACCCATAATGAGTAGTCCCCCTTGGGTCCACAGGTTTCTGATGATTCACCGAGTGTTGAAATTATAGTCATGTCAGATACGCCAGTTTGGTTCCAATTTTCATTTGCGACCGACAAGCCATATGGAGTAGTCACCCTTGGGTAGATAAAATATTTCCCGAAGATTCAGTCTTCAATTTTTACTCATGTCAGATACGCCAGTTTAGTATTCGGCTCCAATTTTTCTTTGCGACAGACAAAGCCATACAGAGTCATTCCCCTTGGATAGAAAAATATATCATTTCCTCAAGATTCACTCTTCAAGTTTTAGTCATGTCAGATATGTCAGTTTGGTATAGCATACATGACAGTGAGTCGTCCCCCTTATGTACATGTAGATGTCCTCTGTAAATTATTCTCTGCTTTGAAATTTTTAGCCATGTCAGATACGCCAGTTTGGTATTCGGCTCCAATTTTTCTTTGCGACAGACAAGCCATACAGAGTCGTTCCCCTTGGATAGAAAAATATATCATTTCCTCAAGATTCACTCTTCAAGTTTTAGTCATGTCAGATATGTCAGTTTGGTATTTCACTGCAATTTTCCTTCGCGACAGACAATTCAACCATATTGAGTAGTTCCCCTTTGGTAGATATAGCGTCATTTCCGAAGAGGAACACTTTAAATTTTAGTCTTGTCACATATGGCACTTTGATACTTCACATCGCGTTTTTCCCTTGCGAGTAAAACCATATTGAGTAGTCCCCCTTGGGTCCACAGGTTTCTGATGATTCACCGAGTATAGCATACATGACAGTGAGTTGTCCCCCTTATGTACATGTAGATGTCCTCTGTCAATTATTCTCTGCTTTGAAATTTTTAGCCATCTCAGATACGCCAGTTTGGTATTCGGCTCCAATTTTTCTTTGCGACAGACAAAGCCATACAGAGTCGTTCCCCTTGGATAGAAAAATATATCATTTCCTCAAGATTCACTCTTCAAGTTTTAGTCATGTCAGATATGTCAGTTTGGTATTTCACTGCAATTTTCCTTCGCGACAGACAATTCAACCATATTGAGTAGTCCCTCTTTGGTAGATATAGCGTCATTTCCGAAGAGGAACACTTTAAATTTTAGTCATCTCACATATGGCACTTTGATACTTCACATCGCGTTTTTCCCTTGTGAGTAAAACCATATTGAGTAGTCCCCCTTGGGTCCACAGGTTTCTGATGATTCACCGAGTGTTGAAATTATAGTCATGTCAGATACGCCAGTTTGGTTCGAATTTTCATTTGCGACCGACAAGCCATATGGAGTAGTCACCCTTGGGTAGATAAAATATTTCCCAAAGATTCAGTCTTCAATTTTGACTCATGTCAGATACGCCAGTTTAGTATTCGACTCCAATTTTTCTTTGCGACAGACAAAGCCATACAGAGTCGTTCCCCTTGGATAGAAAAATATATCATTTCCTCAAGATTCACTCAAGTTTTAGTCATGTCAGATATGTCAGTTTGGTATAGCATACATGACAGTGAGTCGTCCCCCTTATGTACATGTAGATGTCCTCTGTAAATTATTCTCTGCTTTGAAATTTTTAGCCATGTCAGATACGCCAGTTTGGTATTCGGCTCCACTCCAATTTTTCTTTGCGACAGACAAAGCCATACAGAGTCGTTCCCCTTGGATAGGAAAATATATCATTTCCTCAAGATTCACTCTTCAAGTTTTAGTCATGTTTTGTTTTAAACTTATTTATTGTACAATAATGTACATGGGATTAGGGACAAGTTCTTGCAACTTATTCTCCCTTCTCCCTACAGAGGTATATATATACAGTATTTTCCAACACAAACAATTAAGATCAAGAATACTTAATTAAGCATACACGTGATGTGCATATGATTTGGTTAAACTGAATTTCTGTGGCAAAGTTTTAACTAAATATAATATAAAAGGTCTATTAAGCTGTAGTGTGTGGTCAAAATAGAAATAATAGTGGATACAATATGTTAATTCTACTACCTGGGTCTCACAGTTGAGAAGGCCTACTAGTAGACACAAGCTAAAATCTCTTGCTGTCGTGAATAAATTTTAGGACAGACTTGCACATACCAACATTGACTTCTTTTGCAAACGATTCATTTCCAAACAGTATATCATGAAGTGTAAAATTTGAAGGCAGCTCGTTATGCAATACTGTTCTTGGAATATTATATAACGGACAATGTAAGAAATAATGATTGGCATCCTCTCTTGGTTCTCCACATCTACAGAACGACGTAAAAGATAAATTTCGCTTAACTAGATCCGAATTCAATTGACTGCATTGGTGTCTTAGTTGGGTAAGTACAATGTTAAGTTTTCGCGAACCATGAAGATTATACTCTGGTGGGCTAATTTTATTTGATAATGCGCGTTGAAAAGCAGACACGGATGGTTTGTTTCGTATATTATGGGTGAGTTTATTCCACTCTTGAATTCCAGAAGGGATGAATGATTTTTTTAGAGTGTTCAAGCGTGTTCTGGGAGTTACATAATTTGAAGTGTTCCTAAGATTATATGGGGTAGTTTGGCCTACTAATGGAGTTATTATATCGTTTATATATTCTGGGCTCTCCCCATTATGTATTTGGTACATTAGTTTTAGTTTGGCATTTCGGCGTCTACTAGCCAGAGTCCCCCACCCAGTTTCCATTAATAAGGTTTCAATCTTCGCATAAGCAGGAAGACCAGTGACGATTCTTGCAGCAGCAAGTTGAAGTTTTTCTAGCTGATCAGCCTCTTCCTGTGTGCATCCATCCCACACAACTGAACCATATTCTATAATTGGTCTGACAAAAGACAAATATATCTGAGACAGCGCTTGTCTGCTAAGTTTGAATTTAAGTCGTCTCATAATTCCAATTCGTTTAGAAGCAGTATTAATTATAAGGGTAATGTGATTATTCCACTTACAGTCATGCTGAAGTATAACTCCTAAATGTCGATGTCGTTGCGAGAGCTGAAGAAGACAATTATCAAAGTAAATTGCAGGATCTTTAAGTAATTTTTTATTGGAGAACAACAGGATGATTGTTTTTAGTGCGTTGAAGTTGAGGAGCCATTGCTTCGACCAGTCCAGTAGAGTCAATAAGTCCCGATTCATCACTAGTTCGATATCATATAAGTTGGTGGACGAAAATTGAAGACAAGAATCATCAGCAAATAATCGAGTAATGCTTATAAGTTCATCGGCTATGTCATTAATATATATTAAAAATAACAGCGGTCCGAGTACAGAACCTTGAGGAACTCCTGCGTTTATATATTGTGATTTTGATGTTGCATTGCCAACAACTACTTTTGAAGATCTTTCCTCTAGATAACTGTTGATCCAGTTTAACAAAGCGCCTGCAATCCCATATTGCTCAAGTTTAAACAGTAGACCCTTATGCCACACAGTATCGAATGCTTTCGATATATCACAGAAAACAATGCACGAGTTGGTTCCTTCGTCAAGAGCTTTGCATAAGCTGTCGTAAAGTTCAATTAACTGGTAAACTGTAGAATGACCTGGCAAAAAACCGGCTTGAAATTTGTAAAATAATTTATATGAATTGAAGTGGTTATATATATGCTTGAATATAATTCTTTCCATTATTTTCGAAACACAGCTAAGGAGTGATATTGGTCTATAATTAGAAGGAAGGTGTGGATCTTGTTTTTTGAATATGGGTAATATGTGAGAATTTTTCCAACACTTCGGAAACGTATAGCTGGCCAACGACATATTAAACAATTTGCATAATGGTCTGGAAATGGTCCGAACACAACCTTTAAGCATTCTATGACTTATCTTGTCTGGGCCTACAGCTTTTCTGGTATCGAGGTTATTAATGATGTCACAGACTTCATCCTCACCAATGGAAATGTTGTCGAATACACCGTCGCATTTGGATTCGAATGGGGGTAAAACCGTCGCCGAGTCGTCAATAGTGGAGATTGAGGAGAAAAAATTATTTAACAAATTGGCCTTTTCTATGTCACTAAAACAAGTAGATTCAACTCCATTATGGTTTGTAGTGGTTAGCGGGGGTATTTCACTTGAGCTCTGTTTGTCACTAATAAATGTTTTTAATGTTTTCCAATAGAATTTGGGGTCATTTGCTTTGGATGTTTCTAGATTATTTTCGATGTTATTGTAATAATTAGTTTTGGCAAATTTTTTCATATTATTTACTTGGTTCCTACTTGATTTGTACTTGTTCCAATCTGAAGGTCTATCGGTTGTCTTCGCATGTTTTTTAAGTCTATCTCTCCTTCTCATAGCTTTTCGTAAGTCCGAGTCATACCAGGGTTTGTCTTTTGGCCTAATTGTTACGGTTTTTAATGGAATACATTTTTTTGCAATATCAAGAAACTGTTCTGTAAATTTTTCTGCAGCTTCGTCAACATCTGTAGAGTTTTCTAGGAATGATGCCCAGTCAAAGTTAGCTATTAGGGAATTAAAAGTGTCAAAGTTAGCTGCTTTATAAATCCAAACTTGTCTAGTGTATGCATGTTTTAAATTATGCTTCACCGATACCTCAATATAAGTGGCTCTGTGGTCACTGATCTCTCTATCAACTCGAATAACTCCACAGTCTTGAACATTGATGGTATCTGTAATGATAACGGGATCTAACAACGTGACTGAGTTGGCTGTTACTCTGGTTGGCTCGTTTATTATATTATTGATATTGAGGCGACTGAAGATTTGACTAAGATAGCGCGAATTGTCGTACAGAAGATCATCATTGAGATCACCGCATATTATAACATTAGATTGAACATCAAGCGCATTTTCTATCATATTTTCAAGATATTCATATGTTTGAGCTGGACTTTTAGGGGGAATATAGGATACATTAAGTAATAGATTCTTACCTTTAAGCTCGATATTTATCCAAATTGTTTCCATATAGTTTATTTCTAGATCTGGTTCACGACTACATTTAAGTTGCGTTGAAGTATAGACCAGGATTCCACCCCATGCATTCAGTATTAATGGATCCCTATCTTTTCTAAAAGGTTCGTTGAACCCATCTAGGATGAGAATTGTTTCGTCTACCGAGTTATCTAAGTTAGTTTCGGTGAAGCACATAATGTCAAAATCTTCGGCAATGTCTTCTATATACGACATCTTATTTCTTATACTACGTGTATTTAGATGGAGGATTCTGAGTCCGTTAGTTTGAATACAAATATCAGGACCGGGATTGAGCTCGATATCACCACACATAATGAGAAGTAGTAAAATAATTATAATAATGTTACTGTTCATACAAGTGCTTTGAAGGCCCAAGAGAGTTGCGTAAACTATGGAGGATTTAAGATTGCAGGTCAGGCATCCAATGTAGTCAAAATGGTTATGCCACATATTGGCTTTAACATAAGATCTTTTGTTTCCACTATTACAACTGTGAGTCCTTAAGTAAAATGTGCCGACTGATACCCTGTACAATTGAAGATCATTACCCATTTTCCATGAGGAAACATATGATATGAATGGGTATCAGTCGGAAACCTTTAGTTGAGCAATTATTCATTAACACATTGTACACTACAAGATTATGAGCCATATTAAACACAACAAATACAAATCTAATATCGAAGAGAATAACGTTGAACAGAAAATGCCAAGAAATATAACAAAAGTTAAGGATAAAAAATTGTGATCTCAAACGGACGTCTAAGGCCATCAATAGCGTGTGCAGATGCGCTTTGGCCCGGCTGTATGTGTACCGTGTTGTCTAATTCGAGGAATGCTTTGGCTAAAACAATGATAATACAGCAACAAAAGATAGTAAAATAAAGCAAAAAAAAAAAAAAAAAAAAAAAAAAAAAAAAAAAAAAAAAAAAAAAAAAAAAAACATTATGCAAAATGCTAAGACCAAAACTGACAGCAAGACAGCAATTCGTGGCAATTTCAATATAAGTTTAACGTAGTTGAGACTGGAATAGCATACAACACGCATATATGCCAGAGCTATATAGGATATCAGTTCAATTAGATAGATGTTATATTATCAGTAATCATATTGCATGTGCCAAATACAATAAGTAATCAGCTCGATTAGGTATATGCATTGATATCACATGCAGCAGGTACAAAAATTAAATAATCAGTTCAATTGGTAAGTGCAATGATATCATTACTCCAAATACAAAAATAAATGATCATTTCAAATTTGGTAATTGCAGTGGCAACAATGATAAATTACATGTGCCAAGTACAAATACAATAAGTAAACAGCTCGATTAGATATATGCATTGATATCACATGCAGCAAGTACAAATATTAAATAATCAGTTCAATTGGTAAGTGCAATGATATTATTACAAATACAAAATTAGATGATCATTTCAATTTGGTAATTGCAGTGGCAACAATGATGAATCACATGTGCTAAGTACAAAATTAAATATCAATTAGATTCTGGCAAATACATTAAATATTCCTTGTCTTTTATAACAAACATGGGCATGGTTAATCTGCTGAGATGAATTTCATTGACATTATTTACATATAGATTATTGTAAGCAGTAGTAATGTAATATGGGTAAATTGTCATAATGTCAAGAAGGTATGCCAATGGGCATGTGTAGTCAAAGTATGTCATTGAATTGACAAATATAGGCAGCAGTAAATCACTTGTTTGTTTTTTATAAGAAAGGTACTCATGATTAATCTGTTCAGGTGAATAACATTGACATTGTTTACATGTGAATTGTTGTAAGCAGTGGCAATGTAAATGGGTGAGTAATCCAAATAATCCATAGTTCATGGTGGCCAAAATGGCAGTACTATTGCCAGTGCTATTTGTAACAAATATTGTTGGGGTCATGTCAGATATGTCAGTTTGGTATTTCACTGCAATTTTCCTTCGCGACAGACAATTCAACCATATTGAGTAGTCCCCCTTTGGTAAATATAGCGTCATTTCCGAAGAGGAACACTTTAAATTTTAGTCATGTCACATATGGCACTTTGATACTTCCCATCGCGTTTTTCCCTTGCGAGTAAAACCATACTGAGTAGTCCCCCTTGGGTCCACAGGTTTCTGATGATTCACCGAGTATAGCATACATGACAGTGAGTTGTCCCCCTTATGTACATGTAGATGTCCTCTGTAAATTATTCTCTGCTTTGAAATTTTTAGCCATGTCAGATACGCCAGTTTGGTATTCGGCTCCAATTTTTCTTTGCGACAGACAAAGCCATACAGAGTCGTTCCCCTTGGATAGAAAAATATATCATTTCCTCAAAATTCACTCTTCAAGTTTTAGTCATATCAGATATGTCAGTTTGGTATTTCACTGCAATTTTCCTTCGCGACAGACAATTCAACCATATTGAGTAGTCCCCCTTTGGTAGATATAGCGTCATTTCCGAAGAGGAACACTTTAAATTTTAGTCATCTCACATATGGCACTTTGATACTTCACATCGCGTTTTTCCCTTGCGAGTAAAACCATATTGAGTAGTCCCCCTTGGGTCCACAGGTTTCTGATGATTCACCGAGTATAGCATACATGACAGTGATTTGTCCCCCTTATGTACATGTAGATGTCCTCTGTAAATTATTCTCTGCTTTGAAATTTTAGCCATGTCAGATACGCCAGTTTGGTATTCGGCTCCAATTTTTCTTTGCGACGGACAAAGCCATACAGAGTCGTTCCCCTTGGATAGAAAAATATATCATTTCCTCAAGATTCACTCTTCAAGTTTTAGTCATGTCAGATATGTCAGTTTGGTATTTCACTGCAATTTTCCTTCGCGACAGACAATTCAACCATATTGAGTAGTCCCCCTTTGGTAGATATAGCATCATTTCCGAAGAGGAACACTTTAAATTTTAGTCATCTCACATATGGCACTTTGATACTTCACATCGCGTTTTTCCCTTGCGAGTAAAACCATATTGAGTAGTCCCCCTTGGGTCCACAGGTTTCTGATGATTCACCGAGTGTTGAAATTATAGTCATGTCAGATACGCCAGTTTGGTTCCAATTTTCATTTGCGACCGACAAGCCATATGGAGTAGTCACCCTTGGGTAGATAAAATATTTCCCGAAGATTCAGTCTTCAATTTTTACTCATGTCAGATACGCCAGTTTGGTATTCGGCTCCAATTTGTCTTTGCGACAGACAAAGCCATACAGAGCCGTTCCCCTTGGATAGAAAAATATATCATTTCCTCAAGATTCACTCTTCAAGTTTTAGTCATGTCAGATATGTCAGTTTGGTATTTCACTGCAATTTTCCTTCGCGACAGACAATTCAGCCATATTGAGTTGTCCCTATTGGGTAGATTAAAATATTATTTTCCAAGATTAAATCTTAAATTTTAAGTCATGTCAGGTACGCCAGTTTGGTATTTCGCCTCCATTTTCCATTCGGGGATAAAAGCCAGATTGAGTAGTCACCCTTGGTTCTACAGGTCGCAACCTGTTTCCGAAGATTAACCTAGTCTTGAAATTATAGACATGTCAGATACGCCAGTTTGCTTTCTCATCCATTTTGTGTCTTTTGAATATTAATTTTTATACATCAGATAAGTAAGTTCATTTTACGTCTCATATTTTACCCTGCGAAGCATACATGACAGTGAGTTGTTTGGCTCCAATTTTCCTTTGTGACGGACAAATTTTATCAGTCAAGAATGTTGTTTATGCACTTGTTTGACCTAGAAAATTTATAAGTGAATGGGTTGTATTTGATAGTTGGGGCTTGCACGTATGTGGACCATGTAAGAACCCACCGCCTTTGTTCTTTTACACATGTACTTGTTTCACCTAGAAACACTATACAGGGATGTCACTAATTTTTGAAGTAGCAGGTGGAAGGCATGGAAGTGGGCAGCCACAAGAAGTGACAAGTAGTGTTTAATTGAAGTACAGAAATTGCATGAAAAGTAGGCGACTGTTTTGGGCAGTATTTCTCATAGTATGAGGCCAAAAAGGGATGCCAGTACTGCCTTCTAATGACATCCCTGTTACATGTCAATGGCTTGTGTTTGTTGGTATGGTCTTTTCCTCAAGTTCCTTTTGTGGCGATCATTCCGGCGTTACATGTGTGACATTCAGTGGCTAATTTTCAAGACATTTCAGGCAGCCAAATGTTCAGTTTTCCTTCTACCCTAAGTGTTACCTTTGCTAGTGATAAAAGAGAGTTTAGTCTAACAATGTATACGGTCACAAGAAATGAACAACATTAAACTCAGTGTTATGTGTGCGACTCATGAAATGAAAAATTTGTAGGGGTAGTCAACTCATTTGAAAAAGCCTGTGAATCCTGTGATCAAACCTCCTCTATTTTGCTCAAATATCCTGGTATGGACATTTGAGTACACCATACAAACATAGCTTGACTGTGTCTATTGAGGAATTAGATGGGCTTACAGAAATAGTGCTGTTACGTGCGTGACAGTTTCACGTTACGTGCGTGACACTGTGAAAGTGCGGTACAAGTAAGTCTGATGGTTGAAGTCAGCACCCGGAAATTTTGTTAAAACAGATAGAAAGTAATTCCTCAGAAGGGTCAAATACCAAGTGTTTTTGAAGAAATTAACAATAATTTAAAGCACAATAAAATTTTAATAAGACATACAAAACATGCATGGCAAATTTAAGTTTCTGTACAAATTATAACATATCTTGTTGTTGCAGTGCATGCATTTAGTCATGTTAGTGGAAGATGTGGACCTAAATGTCTATGTAACAGTTTTGTCCTCATTGGATTAACTTTCCTTGTGCCACTTGAAATACATTGTAATACAATACATGTTGCCAGAACTCCGCGTATGTATTAGGTAATTCATTACATGTATATTGGTCACTGCTCCCTCCACATGATCACTGAATTAGCTAATACAAGACAATATCTTGGCCTATCGAACACTGGATGTGAGACTTGAACACGAGATGTAAGACTTTTCATTGACAGTCAGTGACCTCCTGTTGATATAAACATGATGACCAGAATCCATGAAGAAAATGATGTAACACAGTTTACTTCCATGATGAAGAAAAAATATTATTTTTCTTATGAGAAACTATGAAAATATCTTACTAGAGTGCACATTTGTGTCCTTGCATGTGTGCATGTGTCCTTTTTATGATAAAAAAGATCATATTCCCCTTTACCGTCATATCTGAGAAAAAACACAGAGAATATTACCTTACATGTACGTCACACACGTAACATGCATGTTACGTACCTGACACATATGCAAAATGTTTATCAGATTAACTTACACCACCTCAATATGAAATTAAATGGTTACATGTGTGTGCAAACCTAAAGTTAAAGTTAGGACGATACAACTTTCACCAATACAAACTGGCAACTGGGGCACAAGGGTAAACTTTCGTACATATACTCAATCTTTCAGGTGTCGTGCACGTAACAAGAAAAGCTTCTACCCATATTTCAAGAGAATACCATTTTGGAAATGGTGCACTATGAATATATGCCAATCACTTTTCATTATGAGAAAGATTCACTTTTCAGTAGTATCTGTAGGCAAAAATTCAACATGTAACGTCATCCTAATAATTGGTGCGTTACATGCGTGACAGATATTCAACATGGCTATTATATAACTTACCATGCCTTATTTTGGGGGAAACTTAATAATTATGTTAACCTCAATCCAAGGTTAGAGGAAACCAGGTTTGCCTAAAATATCGTTAAAACTTAGTCAGTGAGGAAAACTTTTACACATTTTCTATTTTTTGAGTGTCGCGCACGTAACACCAAGTTGAGGTCTACATAATAGAACATGAAGCTGCGCTACCCCTCGGCTCTGAACCCCAGCTATTATAATGTAAGGGTGTCTCTACCAATTGATCGGCTTGTGGGAAGAAATATTTGCCCTTGGAACTTTCGTGTACTTTCTTTAAAAAAAAAAAAAGTTTTCCTCCCCTTAAATTAATTTGTTTCTGGAATAAATACATACACTATAGATATACATTTGTCATATCTTGGTGAACACAACTAAAATTGCTGAAATGGAAATCATTAGAAGAGAGCCAAATTTGGGGAAACATTTAAGCGGTGGGAATATAAAATGACGTGTGGCAACTAAAAAGTGTTGTTAGGTTATGTTGTTAGCAAAACAAAAAAGTAAAACTACAAATCATGTTGTGAATAAATTTTGTTTATTATAATTACTGATAAAAAAACTTGTTAGTGGCACAAGATGAGTGCAATCATATTAGTAGAATAAGATCAATCAGGTGGGGGAATGGTTAGCAGCCCATTTTTTGGGAGGGATGAATAACTGTTAATGGAACTTTAATGGAAAAAGATCAATAACTTCAATGAACGAACTGTTTACGCACCCTTTGTGGGAGATATTGACGTTAATGCGACCCAGACAGCCTTATGAAAGGAGTAATAGGTCTCTGAAACACCACACTGCACGTTTGGAATGTTTGTATAGATGTGGTCAATTGTTGTTCTAAATCAATAAATCAGTCATCCAATCAATAAATAAATGTGATAGTATACAAACATGATATAGAAATTATATGCAAACTTAACATAGGAATTAGTGGATTTTATTAGACAAGGGGCATAACTCTGCAAAATACTTTCTGACACGACTCATTTTCGATAGGCATCTAGTTCAGGTCAACAGAAACGACTGTATCACGTTAGGATGTTGTATATGGAACGGTTCTGAAATTATCACAATAACAAATCATAAATGGATTTTTATTTGTAAAAAGGGGCATAACTCTGCAAAATATTGTCCGAGATGACTCATTTTCGATAGGCTTCTGATTTACGTGAAGATAAATAGATGTAACAAGTTTGGTTGCCATGCATGAAATGGTTCTGCAGATATCGCGGTAACGGACGGACTGGCGTACGGACGGACAGCCGTTCATGATGACGACAATACCTCAAGGCCAAAGTTGGCGGAGGGGTAAAAACTACCTGTTAAATATTGTAATAATGACAAACTTGATAGAATATACGGATATTCATTATCTCTTTGATGATAATGGAATTGTTTTCCAACTCACTGTTATAATCTCTAGGCAAAAAGCCACTATTTTCCCCTGAAATAAGGGAAAATTTTCCCCCATCTTTGATACCCCTCAGAAAATTAACATGGACTTCATTCTGAAAAATCACCTTTGTATCAGAAAGTACAAACACCTGGATAAATTAAAACCACAAATAGAACCAGCTACCAGACATTAAAATGTTGATGCTTCAGGGTCATAACTGGTGTAATCGCCCCTAATAGTGGTTGTTCAGCAATCTCATTGCAGGTGGAGTTTATGCACTTAAATAATTCTGTGTGCCCAGTATGCCCATGTTCGACCAGGAGAACTATGTATAGAGACCTTGTAATTTTAATTTGACTAAGGTGTGGCATCTGAGTATATGAAGCCAGAAATGGAGTTTTCATCCACTTCTGATGAAGCTGAAATTACAGGAACCGAAATATGCAAAATTCTAGGCAACCTTTCATGCAATATAACAGTAGATCATATATTTTCCTCCCTTCATGGAGCCCATAAAGGAATAGTTTGTAATAAATTAGGTTCATAGAATTTTTTAGACAACAGGTTCCTTTTTGTGCATACTGGGGCAATATTGAATGATTGTTGGTTATTTTATAAATAATTCAATGCAAATGGCCAAATGTGCGAGATTTTAATATATCTGCAATCTTGAGACAACTGCATGACAAAAATGTCAGATCGGACTGTACCCTGAATGAAACCTACGTCTGTACTTACTTGTAAATCAATCAACATTAATAAAGGCTACATTCACACTTCATACCTATTCACAATGCAATGTGCCGTGAGGTGAATTTGTGACTCGATAACATGAAAGAGATAACAGTGGCCTATTCGTCATGTAAGGAAAACACAATATTTTAGGTGACTTGTACTAGGGAATCTTGTTAAACCTGGAAAAGCTACTTGACAAGCTGTATAATATTGCACACTGTATTCCCGGTTTGAAGATCCTTACATGAAGAACTTCCCAATAAAATGATGCAGAACAACTCAAAGAACTTCCAAATTGAGCTCGGTGGCATTGCAGACAACGTTGGTCATTGTGATACATTTTATCTGGACATATCTGCGTTCAGGGCGACATTTCTATTGTAATGTCAGCTGGCATCAATATGTAAAGCACAGTCCTTCGTTGAAGTCATGATATGGAATTGGTTTGCAACATCACAATACGATGTTGCAGTGCAAACATATCAAAATGTAGCAACGTCCCACCCCAAGTAATACATTATTGGCAACCATGAAGGGAACAATAGGTGACCTTGACGACAGATTTGGTACACTGAAATTTTCACCCCCTAATGTATTCAGTCACAAATTTGTGATTTTCCCTGATTGATCTTCTTTTTTTTTTTGCTTTTTTGTGGGCCAAAAACCTCGTCCTTAAAAGTTGACCTATAGTTTCGTGATTTTCAGACATTTGGGACATCATGATGTAAGGGACTGTTTTAAGAAGTCAATGTGGTCTGTCTGTTTTGAGCAAACTGAGAAACATCTGACATAAGATTTCAATCAAAGGAATTTGAAATGACCTTGCATCTAATGGAGAGAAACCTAACTGACATACACTGTATCTTATACCTGGATATAGGTATTCACAATGATGAGACAAGCCTCATGGTGTTTTAGTCATACAGTGCAATTATATGTGTGGTCATTTCCACACAAATGTTGCACAGGTGACAAATTTTCACTTTCCATCAGCATACTTAATTGTGATTTTTATTTAAGCTATATTAGTCAAAGTTTCAAAAAAGTAGGTTTTTTGTCATCTGCAACTGTCAGGTTTTTAAAAATCTGCACTCGAATATGGATAAACTTCTGAAACATTTTTTACTAAAATGTATACCAAATTCATGATTTTCCTCCAGACATAGAAACTTAATTCAACAAAATGTTTCTTTGTTTTTTAAATACACCATCATGTCTAAGTTCCACAGTGAATACCATTTTACAATTCAAGTAATTATTTCCAAAATAATTGAAATTTTTTACTGCGTGGTGTAGGTGTCCCGTCTGTCACAAAAACGGATGATTTTTTAAGTTTTTCTTGAGTACAATAAATTTTAAGAAGGAAAAAAAGCCAGTAACATTATTATTTATCTACTGTAACACCTCTCAACCAGATGCAATTAATTGTTTCATTCTTGGTCAAATACGCTGATATAAATTTCAACTCCATATCTGTCCCGTCTGTCACAAAACACTTCAAAAAGCAGCCATAGATTATTGAGTTTTGCGTTCATATGGCCCCAAACCAAACAATGTTTAGTAATCTAGATGCAATGAACATTCTGATGAATGCACAAACCTATATGCCTTGAAAAATTAAGTTTGCAATACAAAATACATACAAATGTGTCAATACATTAAATTGTGACAGACTCTGAACTGATAACAGCGGATTTTGTGAAAATATGACCTAAAACCAAACAATGTGAAGTAAACTAGTGCACAATGAACTTCTTAATTGTAGCATTGATCTACATGATTAAAAAAAGAAACAGGAAGATAATTTATAGGCCATGAGATATGACATGATGAAAATTAGAAGAGAGAAAATTTGAAATGACAACCCATCTTTCTATGGGAGACTACTCAGTGTGGCTCATTCCGTCTACCCAAGGGGAACTACTGTAGCCTGTCTTTAGCGAGGCAAAATGGAAGAAAAATATTGATCCAGAATATTTCACATTTGAAACTTCAAATGATAATGGACTTGGGAATTACATATTTTTGCTGAACCAAGGGTTATAACCGACCATCATTCGAAGACTGAGAAAATCAAACTGACATATCTGACATGATGAAAATATGGAGAAAGAATAGAAGAAATGAAATTAACACATTTAGCTAAAGGGGGACTACTTAATGTTTCTCATTCTGTCTATAGAAGATGGTATGTTGTTGTTGTTGTTCACAAACACCTCAGGAGTTGTTGAATAACATCCCTCACATTGGTACACTTGCCAGACTAAATGCTATACTGTTCCTGCTTTCATTACCCGAATAAATAACCTTGAAACTTGTACGTCATGTGCTCATCAGTTCACTTGATTGTTGATCAGATATACAAAGAACCATGTTCCTCGCATCATTTTTTGTGTCCTTTGCGAGATCAATGTTCAAATGAGGATTTGGGAATGACATTTACAGCATTGAACCAAGGGAGATAACCAACCATCAAACAGACATATCTGCCATGATGAAAATTACAAAAGAGTAACTTATAAATGATAACCAGTTTATCTAAGGGGGAGAACTCAATGCCGATAATGGACTTGGGAATGACATCACATCATTTAACCAAGGGCGATAACTGGCCATCAGTGAAAGGGTAGGATTATCTAAGGGAGACTACACAATGTGGATAATAGAATTGGGAATGCTACGACGTCGTTGAACGAAGGGGGATAACCCACCATCGGTCAAAGACTGAGAGAATCAAACTGACCTATCTGACATGATGAAAATATGAAGAGAGAAAAGCAGAACGATCGTCGGTCAAAGGCTGAGAAAATCAAACTGACCTATCTGACATGATAAAAATATGAAGAGAGAATAGTAGAAATGACGACTCATTTATCTAAGGGGGACTACTCAATGTTGCTCATTCTGTCTATAGTATATATTATCTGTTGTTGTTGTTGTTCACAAACAGCTCGGCATCAAACCGACCTATGTGACATGATGGGAATGACATAACATCATTTAACCAAGGGAGATAACTGGCCATCAGTAAAAGGGTAGGATTATCTAAGGGAGACTACACAATGTGGATAATAGAATTGGAAATGCTACGACATCGTTGAACCAAGGGGGATAACCCACCATCGGTCAAAGACTGGGAGAATCAAACTGACCTATCTGACATGATGAAAATATGAAGAGAGAAAAGTAGAACCAATCGTCGGTCAAAGGCTGAGAAAATCAAACTGACCTATCTGACATGATAAAAATATGAAGAGAGAATAGTAGAAATGACGACTCATTTATCTACTCGTAATCAGACTCTTGTAATCGTATGCGTTCTCCATCAGCTATATGGAGAATCAACACTTTACAATAGTTGGAACATTGTAGCCATTCTCCTGTATGACCATGTGCCGATATTCTGGTGCCATTTTATGTTCATGCACTCACGGTGTCTACACACTGTTGTTATCAAAACTTTGCTGAACCAAGGGGGATAACCGACCATCAGTCAAAGGCTGAGAAAATCAAACTGACATATCTGACATGATGAAAATATGAAGAGAGAATAGTAGAAATGACTAAGGGAGATTACTCAACGTTGCTCATTCTGTCTATAGAATATATGTTGTTGTTGTTAGTGAAATATCAAACTGGCGTATCTGACATGACTAAAAATTCAAGAGTGAATGTTGGAGAAATTATATTTTACCTACCCAAGGGGGACGACTACATCATTCAATCAAGGGAGATAACCGGCCATCAGTGAAAAGCTAGGATAGGGAGACTATATGGAATGCTATGACGTCATTGAACCAAGGGGGATAACCGACCATCAGTCAAAGGCTGAGAAAATCAAACTGACCTATCTGACATGATGAAAATATGAAGAGAGAAAATTTGAAATGACAAGCCATTTTCCTAAGGGAGACTACTCAATTGAGGCTCATTCCGTCTACCCAAGGGGAACTACTGTAGCCGGTCTTTAGCGAAGCAAAACGGGATAGAAATATTGATCCAGAATATTTCACATTTAAAATTTCAAATCATAATGGAATTGGGAATGACATTCTTTCGCTGAACCAAGGGGGCTAACCGACCATGAGTCTAAGGCTGAGAAAATCAAACTGACCTAACTGACATGATGAAAATATGAAGAGAGAATAGTAGAAATGAATAACACATTTATCTAAGGGGGACCACTCAATATTGCTCATTCTGTCTAAAGAATATGATACGTTGTTGTTGTTAGTGAAATATCAAACTGGCGTATCTGACATGACTGAAAATTGGAGAGTGAATGTTGGGGAAATTATACTTCATCTACCCAAGGGGGATAACTCAATATGGCTTGTCTGTCGCAAAGGGAAATTGGAGCAATACCAAACTGTCGTATCTGACATGACTTGGAATGACATTACATCATTCAACCAAGGGAGATAACCGGCCATCAGTGAAAGGCTAGGATAGGGGGACTACGCACTGTGGATAATAGAATTGGGAATGCTATGACGTCATTGAACCAAGGGGGATAACCGACCATCTGGCTGAGAAAAGGCTGAGAAAATCAAACTGACCTAACTGAGTGACATGATGAAAATATGAAGAGAGAATAGTAGAAATGACAACACATTTATCTAGGGGGGGCTACTCAATGTTGGCTCATTCTGTCGAAAGTATATGATATGTTGTTGTTGTTGTTCACAAACAGCTCGGGAGTTGTTCAACATTGCTCACCTTGGTACACTTACCAGGCATCAAACCGACATATCTGACATGATGACAATTAGAAGAAAGAAAATTTGAAAAGTTAACACATATTTATAAGGGAGACTACTCAATGAGGCTCGGTCGGCCCATCTACCCAAGGGGAACTACTGTAGCCTGTCTTTAGCGAGGCAAAACGGGAGAGAAATACTGATCCAGAATTCACATTTAAAATTTCAAATGACATTCTTTCGCTGAACCAAGGGAGATTACCGAGCATCAGTCAAAGGCTGAGAAAATCAAACTGACCTATCTGACATGACGAAAATATGAAGAGAGAATGACTAACACATTTATCTAAGGGAGACTACTCAATGTTTCTCATTCTGTCTAAAGAATGTGATATGTTGTTGTTGTTGTAATGTTGTTCACAAACAGCTCGGGAGTTACTCAACATTGCCCACCTTAGTACACTTGCCATGCTAAACGCTATACTGCTCCTGCTGTCATTAGCTGAATAAATAACCTTGAAACTTGAACGTCATGTGGTCATCAGTTCGCTTGATTGTTGATCAGATATAGACAAAGAACCATGTTTCCCGCATTGTTTCTCGTGTCCTTAGCGAGGTCAATATAAAATGTGGAATTGAATAGCCTTTTTTTCATATCAAAACTCGGAATCGGGACTCTTGTAATCGTACGAGTTCTCCATCTGCTATATGGAGAATCAGAACTTTACAGTAAGCCAACCACCGCCCCGACCGCCACCCAATCCTCCCTTGAAGTTACTGACATGTTCTCTTGATAATCCACAGTGATTTGCTCTCGTGATCCCTTACATGAAGGATGGACCGAGATAGCGTACGGTAAAAAGTTGTTTCTTCCAAAAATGTGATGTGTCATTTGTGATTGTGGATGCAGCGGCACGTGTGTGTGTGTGTGTGTATCTGCGTGTGTGTGTTGTCCTGTTCGTGTCAGCATGAAAAATGTTCTCGTTAAACTTTTCTATGTATATATATTTGTTTGTTTGGCTCTGGGACAGGAAACACTTACGAACATGTGTATCGCAAAATCCTAATCCCTCGACCATGTGGGCGTGTAAGGATGTGTAAAATCGTGGTCATTGTAAATAAATGCCCAGTGGCCTGTTCCAGGGCTTACACACACAAACAAACAAACAAAAAAACAAAAAAAAAAATCGTTCAAGGCAAACAGTAGAGCCGCACCATGCTTACATGAGCCATCACCACTGTAAAAAAATGAAGGAGTAAAATACATGATACAAAATTTTATACAAAGTATGCTCAGTCACAGGGACACATGGCAAGAGAGTTGGGGGTGCAGGGTAGTGGGAGAGTGGAGATATCCTATATCGCTATATCTTATACACTAGGATATATCCTATACCACTATGGTACCGCTATATATATAGGGTATCTCCACTCTCGCTCTACCCCGCACCCCCAACTCTCTTGTCACATGTCCCTGTGGCTCAGAAAATATCCAAATAAATTTTCTAGTATACAAGTTGACTCGGTGATAGCTATTATTTTTTATTCTGGTTATGTAAATGATTTAAATTTGTATAAACCCACCAATAAATTTTTTTCTCAGAAATTCTAATAAAAAGTTTTGGGAAGGGGCCTTTTTGAAGGGTAGGTAGCATTACCACAAACAAACCTTTTCGGCCTAGTAAGTTGCAGTTTGGTATGAGAAAGTGATGTGCATTTCATCTGTTCTTTTTCACCCTGCGAATCAAAATTTTTAGTATGAGAATAAACAAATACTATATTTTCATGAATGGGGAGATTTAACTTTAAGTAAACATTCGGCTGGTGAAAATGAAATATTAAAATTATTGATAATATTTAACTTGTATAGGGCCTTCTCATACTAAAGTGCAACCGTATTCTAAAAAAAAAAATAAAAAAAAACTTACGCCACACAAGTGCATTCTGCTGAAGCAACTGGTCCCACTGTTTCTTGCAAAACCCAGACACTGTACTCTCGATCATTCTGCCTGGTCTCCGGTACACATGTGCACTTCATAAACACATAGCCCGCAATACACGACAGTTTGTTGATGCGAACATTATCCACGTGCGAGTCTTTGAATAGTTTGTATCCATCGTCGTCACGATAACGCTTCAATCTCTCATTATCCCAGCCACAAGTTGTCATCAAATAAAGAAATATGTCTGGTAAATCCACAGGGGGCATTTGCCGGAGATCGTTAGACCACTCATCGTCAGTTGGATAGGGAATAACAACTTTCCTGCCTCCTGCAGTTACGGTGCGCCTCTCTGTACTCTTTGCCACGAAATCATCGGGCGTCTGGATGACAGGTAGATTGAGTTTGAACGCGTCTTTCGATAAGCGAACCAAGTCAGCTTTTCTGTAGTCAGAAGTAGTCACTTCTCTGGCATGTAAGTACTTTTTTAGTTCGTCCACCGTAAGTTTCTCGAATTCTACATCTGCCATGTTGCCAGCATGAGCTGGGGTCAAATCTGACCCCCCTTAAAACTCTGTGGGGGCCGTTTTGTACCTCTATCACTGAAGAGCTAGCTAACCGTGTCGTTCGGTATTTACACTACGGTACGTCATCCGTCCTTTGGCACATAACCAAAGCATATAGTGACGTCACGAACAGTGCACAATATGGAGCGATTTGCGAGGCAGGTCTTCATACTGAATCCGATCGCAGACAAGCAGCCATTTATTTTTAGCTAATAAGGTGGGAAATCCACGTTGGTTTTCTCTCACCCATACCCATAGCTAATCGAAAAAAAATTGTTCTCTTTTAACCCCTACCCTCTCTCGCTCATAAACATTTGTAAAAAATGTCCAAATGAGACTTCATTTCTAAATGCATGCCCCCATAAGATGACCGATAGGCATCAAATTTAGATCTGCATCTCCATTAAGACGGTCTTCAACACGAAAACATAACTTAAAGGCCCCAATGTCGTTCTGAATTCACCCCTGGCTCTCCAGGGTTTGATGATCCCCAGTTGAGCTATGATCTCGTCGGATATTGGGGTTACATTTGCATTTGGCCTTTGCTAACTTCAGATTTAACCGTCACAAAAATGATATGTTTATCTTCTCCAGCTGGGGGGTGGGGGGGGGGTGTGGCGTCAGGAAAAGTTTTTGGAAGTATTCTTAGAGAATGTCTGACGCAGTTCATAGCATTTCAGAAAAAAAGTTGGCGGATCCGTCTTTTTGACACAACTGAACTGAAACTGGCCCAACATATTTACTGTTTTGAGAAAACAGAGTTCACAGTCTGCCTGCATGATCCCCACATTTATCTCACACTATATGTGTAAATAAAATATCACCCCACTTTAACCCCACTATCGTCTTAGGCTATGCATCGAAGAATGCTTGCCCAGCAAAATCCCCACGCCGGACTTAAACTTTCAGCACAGCCCAGCACATTCCCTACATTGGACTTTGTCTACGAGCGCTGGAAAAAGTCCACCCCACCTAATCCCTACAAACAACTGTCGATTAACTCCAAAGTTCATTTTCCCTACACCAACCCCACGTTACACTTTGAATATGTAGCAGATAAAGGTATGCTCTACATCATCCCCACGCGGACTTTGATTGAATTCTCAGAACTGTCGCCCATTCACCCGTCATAATCCCCACATCTGCCCTACATAATCCCCATATTTATGTTAAATTTGCATAACCGTGGACAGCTGCCCACACAAACCCTACGTTATCCCCACGAGGAAAGTTCCAAATCACGCTTCGCCCCACACGAACCCCACGCGCCCACCAATACCCCACACTTTCCCCACGCAATCCCTACGTTTATGTTTGTAAGGGTATACATAATGTAGATGATAATACAGAGTAAATATGCCGCACGCATTAAAATCTGGTTAAAGGAATAGAAAACATAGGGTCAAAGTATATTTCATGCGAAAGAGTAATGTCCCCAGTGTCAAAAAAGCACAAGGGTGATTTTTTGTGATTTTATACGACTGAAATAAAAAAACACAATGCTTGGCGTGTGGGTGTTTCAACAGGGCTGACAGTGACAGTAGGCCGAAAAATATTCCGATTGACGTCTCATTTCATCGATTTCAAGCCCGACTTGCTGAAGCATAGTATAGTATAAAACTATAACCGAGTAAGCCGCACCTACAGTCAGACTGGTGAAGCTTAGAAGTCATCGTCAATCCATATTTATTAAGGAAAGAACGGTCTTTTTCCCTCCACACAAAAGAGCGGAGGAGCCAGTCGACGTCACAACGTTCGGCCGACTTAGGCAAGGTGGCTACACGCATGAACTACAGCAATGCGATATTTAGTTGCGGATTTATCGGGTTGAAAAGAAATCGCAAAACATAATTATTATGCTTTTTTGACACTGGGGATATTACTCTTCCGCATGGAATATACTTTGACCATATGTTTTCTATTCCTTTAAGGTGCCACTGTATTTTAAACGATAAACGGTCCATGAAGGCCGGCCTGGTATATACCGGAAAATGGTATTACATACAAAGCCATTAAAAGTTCATACAGTAATTCGAAGTAACCCGAGATTAACCAAGGGGCGCCCACGAGACCGCTTTATCTTTCCCAAGTTCGCGCCGATATTTATTTCATAACTTCGAAGAATCTTATGTCGGACAGTTCGACTTTGGACTCTCAAATCCGCACGAGAACATGCATTCGTCTTCTAACGCAGTTTGTATCTGCGTGGTAATGGACGAAATATAGAAATTACATATATTATATCAAACCCAATCTAGGTAAACCAAGATGGTAAATCAGGGGAATACCATAATCCGTGATATTATATCTGAGTTTACTGAGATTGTATCAAACCAGGATTATTCTTGGACGTTAAATCCTTCCGAATATATCAGCGCGCATGGTCTATAAAATTTCATGTTTATTTGTTTATCTACGTTTTTATTCAAATGGTCAATGTTCTTCCGTGAATGCAAATAAAGAATAATCCGAATGTTCCGATTGGCTCTAATTGGGCCTAAATTTACCAATGAAGGCGACTGTGTTCTGCCGATTTGTAGCCTTTTTCTCGTCTATCAGATTTTTTTTATTTCACTTGGATAAAATCGCACAATATCACCGTTGTGCTTTTTGAACACTGAGGGCATTACTCTTTCGCATGGAATATACTTTGACCATATGTTTTCTGTTCCTTCAACCAGATTTCAATGCGTGCGGCATATTTGCTCTGTATTATCATCTATGTATGAATATGATTGGCCCAATAGGAGATTGGCTTGTAACTAAACTGGATAACGATTGTAGTTCATTATATTTATTCAAAGCTCTCTAGATTTGTATCTAATACCGCTTATGCCGGTGCTAGGGGTCGTGTGGTCATGTCATCCAAGTTGCAACATGAACAGGTACAGTAAAAGCGTACCTGAGATACAACACATATCACGAATCGTTAGGTTCTTGGCATGTGCTTTAGAATAGGTTAACCAGAAGACTATACTGTGGCTCTGTCAGCATGTCGGCACCTCTCCCCACTTCCCTTATATGTGTTGTAATTCCTAATTTGGAGTGATATGCAAAAGGTGGGAAAATTTGACGACGTCTGGCAACTAAAGAACGATGCATATGATTCTACAGACGAGCATCCATCGACACCTCGCATTCAGACCCGAGAATACGGTGGATTCTCAGACGTAACCTTAATATCTCAGACTCGCTTTTGTTGCAGAGGCTCGTGTGAAGACTATGAAGTATCCGTACGGCCCTGACACCAGCTTGAGTGGAATTAGATACGCTAGCTCGGAAGCTATGGTGACAGATCAGCTCAGACAATTAACTCATATGGTATAATGGATGAGCATCGTGAACGTCTGATGGAGTAAACGCCTTAACATGGGGTAAACCCGGTCAGTGCAAGAATACACAGAAAAAATAACCTGTAATGTAAAGCTCACATGATTGTGCCTGGCTATGTTCACTTATTGTGTTGTTTTGTATAAATCCCGGTAACCGACAATTCCTCGTCACTTCACCTGACGAAGCAGGTATCTACTATTTGAGCTCGTGCGCAATGAAACCTGGCCTTAATTAGTTTTTTGCTATTTAATATTCTTAAATTGTAGTATACACCCTAACTTGTCGACAATGAATTTGTATAACTATATTGCATGGGTCATTTATTATTTTCAGTATTTATCTCTTTGCGATGGATTGCGATAGTGTTTATTATTTATCTCTTCGTTCCAGATTTTGGGAGCCTTCATCACCTACTTCATAGTTCTCGTCCAGTTTCAACAGCCGAGTTCGTCTACAGAGGTATCATCAACGTGTAACTGTACATAAATTCTGCTCAACTCCACCCTTAAGTGTTCCGCCATTCTGTGATAAGTTGTGAGAGTCTACGATACTACTTCGAAATACAGTCTGCGCTGTACAGGGGGATTAAGCAGTTGGATACACACTTTGCTACATGTATGTGTTGAAGCCGCGGTTGACGACAGCGGATTTCGTATAATATATAGAGAATTAGTTGTTTCCCTATTGGATTCATATACACGCACATGAATGATGACAAGCAATTCTACTATATGGTGGGAGGGGGGGGGGCCTCTACAAAGTTAATTTGAGCTAATTGACAGTAAAACAGTAAAATACGCAGTACTATGGACTATTGTTCGGCGCTTACTGATAATCTTAAGGCGAAGTACTTTGAAGTGTGTCCATAGATGACATGCCAGAAGAAAAGCTGCCGCATGCAGGAAACTTAGAAATAAATACCACAGAACGTCAGATCAACACAATTCCATGAGTTCGGACTCGGATTTCCAATTTTGCTGCAGCAAATAGACCAAACGCTAAATGCGCATGCTTACTAATTTTGACCACATTTGAATATTTGTCATTCATCAGGCCAGAAGTTTACTTTTTAGAAGTTCTGCGTGAAATTAATAATCGCTGTGCCTAAAGTCATTCCTGTCGATCTTGCACGACATGTCGAAACTACGACGAGTTGTATCAGAGAGAATTTTGTTTTTCAAAAGGAATTTATTTACTGTAGAGTGTGCGCAGTTTTATCCCGTTTGACAAAGAATATATCCAGCTATCCCTTCCATGGTACACCGGGACTCTGCCTGTTCAGACAGTTTTAACGCGGAAGAATACAATGGTATATTATCAAAGTAATGAGCAGGCCACGCGAATAATACGATGGAAAATTGAGCATTGGGATAAACGTGCAGCAAGGAACCGGACAAATTTGCGAGAGTAACGATTTTAATTTCGACTTCAATTATGCGTTTCTGGAAATATATATTAATTCATTTGGAAAAGCCATTTACATAAAATAAATATACTCGTTATCTAGTGAAGGAAGTTTTACCATCTAGGTATCTCATTTAATTTATTTAATTATATTTGAATTTTGTTTTAATTGTGGTGCTAATAGTGTTACACGAAATGAAACCATCGAGAGGCTTTGCGCAATAGGACCAGAAGGTAAACCGGAAATGAATGTCTGTCAGTTGATTAGTTGACTCACCCAAAATTGAAAAGGAAAAGGCAAACCCATAATATGATTGGTATTGTGCAAGTCCCCCATTGAATGCCACTCTGTTGAGCGCGTTCTTTTAAGTAAATTTCCAAGTCGCTTATACAGTATAGTAGTATAATATATCTTGGTTAAGCTTTCACTCTGTCTGTCCAGTAAAACGCAATGGATACTTTGAAGGAAACAATTTCAAACGACGCCTGAAACGGGGAAAACGGAATTAGACCCATGCTACAAATTAACATGATTAATGGTCGATATTCTCGGTGTTGCGATCATCTCTCGTGTGTGGCGTACTTACCAGTTTTTGAGACGTGTTTTGAAGGTGGTAGATGGAATAATGTTTAGGCTGATTAGAATCATCACATTGTCCAAGAAATGCAAGATTAGCAAGAGACAGAACGAGTAAGTATGCATGCATACACGGTTGTTCTGTGGCTTAAATATTTCCGTATAAATATAAAAGCAAGTGTGTCAATCATCTGAATTCGTAAAACTGTTTCCATAAGCCCATTGTAATCTCACAGCATGATGTTGGGTGACTTTCAGTTTCATGGGCCAGTTTTACACTTTCTCGAACTGAGAGAAGACAATTTGATATCCTCTAGATAATATTAATGGAAATGATATATTATATTATGCGGAATTTGGAAACAACAATATTTCCCGACAATATAAGGTTAATTCTGCACCCGTTTTTGCGGACCTAAATATATCATACATATATATATATATATAATTTTTCAATCTCTCTCTCCTGCTACTTCATCAAACTCTTTGTAGAAGATCTTCGTCATGAAGGATATATATCCACATTCACTGGATCCGAAGGAAACCTTCAACTGCTAAAATAGAATATCATATCCAGGGCAAAGTTTTCGTGAATATCACTTAGCCTTGGTCCGAGCTCCGTATGGAGGCGATGGGACAAACGATTTCACGGTACTCTTATGATCACTGACAAAGCGTGAATGATATATGATATACTACATTTCACGACTTGGGAACCCATTCGGATCAAAGAATGCGGAATTTTGGGTAGAAACATCATGATATTTCACCGGCATCATTGAACAGTTCTCCTGCAGAGAAATACAATTTTGACGTGGTAAACTATTCCTTTCTGACACTAATATTCCAGGGAAACCGGCATATGGCATACACATGCTAGATCCTCTCTAAACTGTGACGATCTTAATCAACGTCACAAAACACTATGTCAGAAACTTATAAATAGGCATATACCAATTTGGAGATACATATCGCATGTTGTTGGTAAAATATGAGCTTAGCGTTATACGTTTCGAAACTTGTGTCTAATTCCGCTTAACTCGGTACTGGGAGCCATATGAACTCATGTGCTCCAATAGCCACATGATGTTCATATGAAAAAGCACCATTCTCTCGTATGGATTAAAAATGATGATCAGCGGCATCGTTGAAAACTGTTGATGTGTTCTATCATTCTTTTTTTTTAAATTCGGCTCTAATGCTGTTATATGAATTACGTCTTTGGATTATGGACGCGGAAATTTTTTAATGAACGGCGGCAGATTATTGAATGGCAGACTAGAAGCTTGTATATATAGGTAATTTACATATTTTGTTTTATGAGGGATCTAACATTTGTTATGTATAAATTACGAGCGCCTGCTCGGCCATTCATAATTCAGCCGTCGTCCATTAAAGAATATCCACGTCCATAATCCAAAGACCTATTCCATATTCCGTATAAACAGTACTAGCACCAAATTCAAAAAGACAATCATAGTATACAGAAACGAGGCTAGTTTCCTGCAAGAGAGAAGCTGTCAACAGTTTCCAATGATGCCGGCAAGACATCATGATGTTCCAATAATATCATATCCGTATCGCCGATCAGTATTCTTGATCCATAATATTCGTTGTAAAATCGTCATCTAGAGAATGATGTATCTCAGTCACGCTTTGATTGTGACTGTTCATATTAGCAATACGAAGATCTTGAAGTGCATGAGTTTCTACGGCCCCTAACCCCGGGTTAAGCGGAATTAGACACATGTTACGAAACGTATCGCCATAGATCTTGCACGCTACGCCCGTATTTTGCTATCAGCATGTGATATGTATCGCCAAATTAGGCTCTTGGTTGTATAGCCCTGTTTTATAATTTTCTGCAATAATGTTTTGTGACGTTGATTAAAATCGTCACATTGAACACGGGATCTAGCAAATGCTTCTAGGCGAGATATGTATACTCCATATTCAGGTCCGACTGGAATATTACTGTCCAGCACTGTTTAAATCATCCCTTTTGTCATAAAGTCGACGAGAGAGAGAGAGAGAGAGAGAGAGAGAGAATTAAGGTTTAACGTCGCATTCAGCAATATTTCAGCTATATAGCGACGATCAAACAAAATTCTAAGTAATCAATTCAAAAACTGGGTAAACTAATGCGTCGACGAGAGAGAAGGCCCGTTTCATTTTTATAGAGATATAGGTGTAAATATGATGTGCCGGTAGGCCTATCTGTAGTTTCTTTCAAATCCAATGAAGGGGGATATATATCCTTCACTGTGTCATTTATATAGCAACAGCGAGAAGATCTTCTGTATAGTGCTTGGTGAATGAGAAGGAACGGGCTGTGAATTGATCGGTTTTTAAAAGAGCCAAATGTTGCCAATTACGCCATTGTAAACTATCCCTTCCTGGACAGTAATATTCCAGAGGTCTAGTGTGAAATGCGATGATGTTAACCCTCTCTGGCCTGGGCGAATTGGGCCAGTTTCCTGGTCTGGGAGGATTTTGGCCCTCGTAAATATTTGTTCTTACCCCTCAAGCTAGGGAGCTGAAATTTAACACCATATACCCTTGATTCAATCTCTACCAGCTCTATTCAAGATGGACGAAAACATTATTTCTCTGGTCACCACATGGGCACCATTTTGAATTTACCCATGATCCTATCATAATTAATGCAAATAGGCTCAAGAAGACACCAATAATCTACACGGTCGCGGAGTCTCCGCTCTCATTTTTTGTCTTTCCGGAGATAGCGCAGAAAGTTTGGAAGGGGCCTGGTAGGGTTCATCGATGCTGCCAGACATTACTGGAGAAACTTGGGCAGTTAGACCAAACACTTCGATTCAATGTTTCCTAAATATGGCAACACACATCGCACTCTGACAACAAAATACAATCGTAGCGAACAAGATCTTTGGCGTTAAATTTATTAACTTGAGTAATTTCGCCCGGGTCTAGTGGCCGTATGAACCCATGTGCTTCTAAATCCTCATAATGTTTATATGAACATCACAATCGAGACGTGACTGAGATACATTGTTCTCTAAATAATGACTCATTCATCGAAAATCATATGAATATAAGAATACTGATCAGCGATATGGATTCGATATTTGAACCATCACGATGTCTTACTGGCAGCACTGGAAACTGTTCCCTCTTAGACGAAACAATAGTTCATGAATAGATATATAGAAAAACTGTATTTACTGACAGTAAAACATGATTAGCATGGCTAATCTTCCCCATGGCCCTCAAACGATACTATAAATGTATTTTGGAGCTGATACTGTTATAGGAATTAACTCTATCTGGCCTGGGCTTTTGGGGACATGTCCAGACCTTTTGAACTCAAAAATCTGAAACATTATCATTATTATTTTTATTATTATTATCTTTAGTTAAGAGCTTTATAGCCCATGAAAATCAGATACGCATGAAATAGCATAAACGGTCAAACCTTTCCAGGGAATCCAGCAAGACATCACGATGTCCCCGTCTCGTAATACAGTCGACGTAACTCGAAGAAATATATCAAGCAAAACGTTCGTTTTTCAAATATAGCATATGCGGATTACTATCAGCAGTATTACATTTAAATATATGACGCCAAATCAGACAAAGATTATCACGAAAATCATTTCATTATTGTGCACATGAAATTAACATGGTATACATTATTTCTCCTATATATATATATGTGTTCGTAGAATCAGTCGCTTAGAAGAAATAAAATATTAATGGCGCCATTTGTCGTGCTTTATCGAGTGGAAGGATTCAATTGCCAGATCGTTTTGTCAAACGACGATTCGCTATGTCCATATTACTTCCATATATGGACAAAGGAACCTAGTAACATTGACGATAACATATAATGTAGCCGTTTATCGTGTTCTCCTGAATAATTAATCCAGTTAATAAACAAGCCGAGGAAATCTGCCTGGAATCAACCGATAAGCAGTACACTCGGCCGTGACGTTATTGAATGTGGTCGATAAGATTAAATAACGTGTATGCTTGAATACGAAACAGAGTATTTGGATGGACAGGAGCAATGCGTACATTGTCTCCGTTGGAAACGTTTGGTAACTTGATTCTACTGGGATAATGAGGAAGACTTCAACTACACGGCCTAATTTAATTTTAAGTGAATTATACTCTCTCTCTTGCAAGTTAAATTCCGCGAAATTGCACTTTACAAAGACGGTCGTTCCCAGTGTTATATTCGGTATGTGTGTTCACAAACTTATGCGTCTGGTCCAAGACGACTGAATTCGTCATGCCTGGGTTCGCCAAAAGTGTCTCAGTTATGCCATATTCGTCGCCCGTCAAACCTTACCTAGAGACCCTGGACCATGCGGAAGATATCCCCCGTGGGGATACAGACACAGACAAAACGAAAGCCTGCTTGAAGCAACCATTATTTCAGCTTTGTAAGCCATTAATCCTGACGATGACCTTATTTGGACTTCTACATGTAAAGAGCAAGAAGTTGTCGTCGAGGAAATGGCTATCCGGAATCAGTAAAACCTACTCTGTCGTTGTTTTAATTTTGTATTGGTTGAACTTCCTTAGATTTGTTGCCGCTTACGGCGTCGGGGAATCTATGGGCCCAGCCCTCTTCGAGAAAATCATCATCCATGTTTGGATCATCGTAGGCGCGGTCAACTGTACAGTGACTTTCAGAGGTTGTAGCTGTAACGATCGCTTCTGTGAATTTCTCACGAGATGGCAGGAACTGGGCAAGATCAATCGAAGTAGGAACCCGGATGTGGATGGCGATCATTCCGATAGATCTTACACAAAGTTGATGTCTCGTCGATTTCTTATCTGTCTTATCATTGGATGGACAGTATTTCTCCTGAACATGACATTCATAGGTTACATTGTGATGGCAACTTCGATATTCAATACCATAATCTTCCCTTTGCCACCTGACCATAAGTACGCGGTGTATGTGAAGTCCATTTCCTTAGTCGTGGCGGCGTACGGGACAGCCTCCTGGGTATTCACTCTCAATCTTTTCTTCATGACGTGTGTGATGATTTACAGAGAATTCGAGATACTAAATCAAGATTTTCGAACCGCCATTTCAACTGAAGGCGAAATTTCCGGCGGTGTAGAATTCTTCAGGCGACGACATCAGGCAGTGTGCCGAATAGTAGAGACTGCCGATGACACTTTCAGTGTATTTAATACGACAGGGCTTGCCTTTCACACTTTTGCGGGGATGTTAGAGCTGTACAACATCGTTTGGTATCACGCCACTGTCTCCGACAGTTGGGTTCTTATTTCAAACATTTTTTGGCTTGTATCCTGTTTTGTGTACTTGTTCGTCATTGCGTATGGAGGGGGATACTTAAACCACATGGTGAGTTGTAATTTACTTCAAAATAGAATAACAATGTGTTACAGTGTCTAGAAGGGTTATGGCTTACATACAGTATAGGTACAATGTATACTGATTAGATTCATATTCTGTATTGTTGGGGCCAAATGAGAAAACACTGGGCTATCAAACATAGGCATACTTTAAACACATTTCTGGTTAGGAAAATTCGCATATCAGAAGATTTGTCAAATGTTCTTTTGCTTGGTTGGGTGATCTTGTTTGATATCATTGTATTCATGATTCGAAAAAATGATACCGAAACTCAAATAACTTATGGCCACCGGGACTCACTGCATTGTCTCTAATGAGGCAGCTCAGCCATTTTGTCGAAGCTACATATCACCACCAATCAGTCTAAGCGGCTACCCTGTAACCATAGCGATTCAAGGTTTCCCACAGACACAATGCTAATAAACAGCAATGTTTGAATCCCGATTCAATGTATTATCAAAATGGAAATACTTCGTGAATCGGCCATCTAAAGTAGCTCATCGCGCGACATCCGCAATCGCATAGGCATTTAAAGTTTGTGGCAAAATAGCTCTACAACTATTAAAAATACTAGCAAATACCCGTGGAAAAATTATCGTTGAAGAAATGAAGGACTTCGTTTACCTTTTTAATTAGCTTACGGCGTCGGTCACTGTAAATTTAATAATTGCCAGTTCAATATTGATGAATTATATACTGCGTGGATGGAAACAGTTTACAGTAGCGGTTAGTGTGTAATGCAAAAGACAATGGAATACACGGATGTTGCTTAATTTATGTGCAATGAAGAATATTAAGTATCACTATGGTTGTTCAGGCCTGATACGCAAATGATCTCCCCCTAGGAATTCACAAAGGAAAGTGCTGTAAAAGTATACATATTGCGTGACATTTATATTTTGCCTATTTAATTAGGACACAGAAATCATGAGGTTTTACAGCGAGAGAGAAAAAATAAAAAAGAAATAAAAAAAAAACAGACACAAACAGTATAGAGAAGCCCAGTAACCTAGTGGTGATGATGCGACGGTATTCTGAAGTGGGTTACTATTCTTGGGTACGCCACTGTATTCAATGCAGCTGTGACAGACAACTATACGGACATTTCGGGTGTCACAGGTATACGGACATTTCAGGCCGGCTCTGTTAATATTACAGCAATCAGAGATCCGCGCATCTCTCTCGTTCCCCTCGTCAGGCTTCTCCCAGCTACTATCCTCTTCAAGTAGATAAAGCTGCTCACCCACTCTTCCACCATTGCCCCAGCTACCTCCACCCATCCTAGTCTTCCGTCATTACCCCAACCACCCATCCGCCCAGCTACAGAACCTGCATGCATGGAGAGAAGGATTCGTGGATGGACGGACGGAAAGCCCGTTCAGTAGTAGAGATGACAGCTACTTATTCGTTGCCTAGCGGTATATAGTGAAACTAATGTTGCCAACATGCAGGTATTGTGTCGTAGTTTATGTGTACCAAGTTTGGTGGCTGTAAACCACTTGCAAGCGTGTCTACCAATCCAATTACTTATTCAGATGCCATTGACCTATTGGCGCGCTAGCAGTGGATCGTGGAAATAACGGTACCACAATGTATATGTTGTCTCGTAGTACATGTGTGCGAAGTTTTGTGGCTGTAAGCTACTTGCAAGGGTGTCTACAAACTCAGTTACTTATTCAGACGCCACTTACCTATTGGCCCGCAAGCGGTGGATCTTAGAACTAACGGTACGACAATTATGTATTGTTTCGTAGTATATGTGTACTAAGTTTTGGGACTGTAAATTAGAGCGATATGCAAGAGGTGGGAAAAATTGACGACGTCTGGCGACTAAGCAGCAACCATATGACTCTACAGGAAAGCATTCGTCGACACCTAAAACGCAGCCTTAGTATCTCAGCTACGCTTTTACTGCAACGTTTCTTGTGGTGTCTACGAATATCCACACGGCCCCTAGCACCGGCTTAAGCGGAATTAGATTATTACGCTAACTCGGGAGCTATGATGACAGATCAGCTCAAACAACTCATCTGATGTTAACGGATGAGCATCGTGGACGTTTGATGGAGTAAACAGCTCAACATAGGGTAAACATGGTAAATGCAAGAATACATGGGAAAACTAACCTGTAACGCCCGACGTCGTACGGCTTAAATGTAAACCATTTGCAAGGGTGCCTATCAGCCCCGTTACTCATTCAGATGCCACTTACCTATTCGCCCCCTAGGCGTGGATTGTGCAACGAACGGTACCAAAACGAAGGTATTGTCTCGTAGTTTATGTGCACCAAGCCTAAACAGCCACTTACAGGGGTGTCTATCAATGTTGTTGTTTATTCAAATGGCAGTTACCTACTCACCCCTAGCGGTGGATCGTGTAGCTAACGGTACCATCATTTAGATATTGTCTCTTAGTATATGTGTACCTAGTTTGGTAAACCAATAGCGAGGGTGCCTGTCTGTGACATTCACAAACAAAAAGAAAGAAAAAAACCCCAACAAACTGACAGTTCATTCCGGCTCCTTTAATAGTATAGATTTTCATATTAACTACCAAATTCTCATAATACATGTGGTACCCACATATAGAAATCACTCGACCTTTAGCGCGATGTATCAAAACCCCAAAACGCACCAATAGTCTCGGCATATACATACGACGGATGGCGAAAAAAAAGTAACAAAATTTCGAATAAATCTATTATACATGCGTCTCCAAATTAGGAGACGCGCGTGTCAAATTTGAAGACACGGTAAGAAATAATAAGTCGTTTTGAGACATTTAATGAAACCGTTCTTAATACAAGGGCGAGTTTTGAGCTTTCCTTAAAAAGGAACTCGAGTGGAAAGCGTGAAAGCCTGTATACTTTAAAACTCGATATTTTCGTCAGGGTATCGTTTACGGTCAAGATATTTATGGGGTGTTCTGCATCTCTCTTCTTGAAATTCGTATTTCCCATTAGGGCCCCTTTACAAATAGTTCTGCTAGACTGATATCCTCACACATGTCTGCACGGTACAACAACATGTGTTATAGAAGTGACAAAAAATGTGTATACAGAGGTACATTATAATATCATCAGGAGTGGTAGACTGACTTTATTACCCCTGTTTTGTAATAGACAGTTCTTCGCTCGGTCGGTGGTACGATCGAGGCTTGGCTGTATCGATGACAGGTCTAAAAACTGCAACAATGCCTGCATGAAACGTCCATTATTGCTTGTACAAGTACTCCATTTTCAATCTTTGATATCAAAATAAATCATTTGAATACAATACACAAATTGACCGGACCAGGGTGGTATCAATGATAGTTTAGGCAAATCATTGAGTTTCTCCTTGAATTCGGACTCAAATTGTCACCATGTCGCAACATAGTCGAAATGAAGTCACTGTATCCGACACTATTAAATGAGTGTAAATCATATTCAGTTTGTTTAATTAAATGGGCTGGTAAATGTCGCTTTTTATATGTGTACAGCTCAGATAGCTTGATATTTTGAACTGTTCAACAACTGAAAACTTTGAAAGGGTGTCTCATTGCAAATGTCAGCAGTTGTTGTATTTGTATGGATGTTGTGATTTCATGCGATGTCATTTTCTGGAAAATCGAGCAATTGAAAGTACCATCATAGGATTTTTTTTCTGGGGTTACAGATGAACTTAATGAAAAATCACCAGTGTTTCGCTCATAAAACCTCAAACTCTCATTCACGAATGAGAGAAAAATCGATATTTTTTTTTCATTTCCATGCTGCAGACCGCGAACAGATCCACCAACCAACAAAGAGATAGAGCTAAATGGGTGAAAAACTGCAAAGTGAATCCGAAGCCGAGTCAGACCATAAGTAAAGACTTGAGTGACTTCTAGCACTATTATCTCATCTGCTGTTGAGATTTTACAAGACAGTCTTTAGAACTGATGACAGGACAGTGGCGCGAAACCCCCAAAATTTGAAAGGTAAAGGCGTGAACATTTAAGCACTATATGTACTGCGCATCTATGAAACAGCCCGCTGTCATTGAGAGGATTGGGGACACCTTTTGACCCTATTTCGCACATTTAATGCAATTCACAGCATTTCGTATATGCAAACCAAATAATGCGAAGTTTGCTAAATCTGTTTATAAGAGACAACTGCACGCAAAGCGGCGCACGCACACCAAAAACATCCGATATTTTTTAAATGTTTGACGAATATGTTGATATCGGTAGGGGAGATTGGGGTACAGTGGGACATGGGAAACAGTGGGACAAGCCATCTAGCTCCTACATGTATGTGAATTACAGTAATCACATTACATTATTAAAAGCAGAATGCTACCACCCCCATACAATACCTATATTGTTTATAAGTAAAAGCTATCAGTGGTAAAAAATTAGGGGAAAAAACTGCTTTTCAACAGTCCAAGTAAATTTCAAGGACCGAGGATGATAGTTTGCTATACAACACTTCCTTACTGTTTTGGTACACTGGATAGGGGATGGACAAAGGTTCAATTTAATTGTATCGATTTATTATCTTATATGTATCTATTTGTGTTTTTCCACAAAACGGCAAAAATCAATCACACGGGGCGGACTGGGACACTTTCGCTGAGGCACACTGGGACAATAGTAATCAAATGGGGAAATTTACTTTCATTCTAAAATTTTATGAAAGTGCATTATTCTGTTATCTAGATAGTAGTTATTAGTAATCTCATCGGATTTGATGAGTTTTACTAACAATTTCAAAGTCAAATGCTTCCGTTTGAAAATGGAAATCACGCAAAATATTTTCTCTTCAAATTTGGCCTCTGAGAAAATATTTGATGTAATGCAGGGGTCCAAAATAGCAAGTAATGCAGGGGTCCAAAATAGCAAGTGACTTAGCCATCGCCGTTTAATCCTATAAACTCATATGAAACCTAACAGTATATATTTTATTTAAAATGGATTTTTATTATTGTCATACTTCACCCTAGTGGGTGTCCCACTGATCTCCAAACGTTGGGCAAACTGGGACACTTCTTTTGACTTTTTAAAATGTAATTCTAAAGAAAAGTATAGCAGATATTTCAGAATTGTTTGTATGATTGTTTCTCACTGAACTTTAGTTATAATTAGAGCATAGAAGTCTACCCTACACGACAATAATAGCGGAGATTTTTGCAAAAAAGGAAAAAATGTCCCAGTGTACCCCTATCTCCCCTACATGATGTGGCATTGTAGGACGATATTTCAATGGTTTTATTCATATATCAGTGGAAGCAACAGATATTAGCATGTCATACTCGGATAGTATCGTTGCACATCGGTGTCTGAGAGGATTTTGAGACTATACCTGTTAATATCTTTATGCGCATTGTCAAAATACAAACGTACATGCAAATCATCTTTAGACTTAATGTTTTAAGACAAAGATTATCACGAAAATCATTTCATTATTGTGCACATAAAATTAACATGGTGTACATTATTTCTCGTGTATAGTTTCGTAGAATCAGTCACCCAGAAAAAATAAAACATTGATGATGTCATTAATCTTGCTTTATCGCAAACTAAGTGATAATTTTGATAGGGGCATTCGAGTGGAAAGATTCAATTGCCAGACCGTTTTGTCATACGACGACGTACATTTATCGATATGGAAGTACTATGGACAAAGGTACCTATTAACATTGACGATAACATATAACATAGTCGTTTATCGTGTTTTGCTTAATAATTAATCCAGTTAATAGACAAGCAGAGGTAATATGCCTGAAATCAACCGATAAACACGTCGTATACAAAAGCGAACTGATTACAATCACATATTAGCAAACAGGAAACAAATCGGCCTTGCCCTTATTGAATGTGGTCGGTATGATTAAATAACGTGTATGCTTGAATACGAAACAGAGTATTTGGATTGACACGAGCAATGGGTGCGTTGTCTCCGTCTCGCTATATTCGATAACTTATGGGTCTGGCCCAACACGACTGAATTCGTCATGCCTGGGTTCGCCAAAAGTGTCTCAGTTATGCCATATTCATCGCCCACCAAACCTTACCCAGAGACCCTGGACCATGAGGAAGATATCCGCCGCGAGGATGCAGACACAGACAAAATGGAAACCTGCTTGAAGCAACCATTATTTCAGCTTTGTAAGCCATTAATCCTGACGATGACCCTATTTGGACTTCTACATGTAAACAGCAAGAAGTTGTCGTCAAGGAAATGGCTATCTGGAATCAGTAAAACCTACTCTGTCGTTGTTTTAATTTTGTATTGGTTGAACTTCCTTCGGTTCTTCGCCGCATACGGCGTCGGGGAATCTGTCGGGCCAGCTCTCTTCGAGAAAATCATCTTCCATATTTGGATCATCGTAGGCGCGGTCAACTGTACAGTGACTTTTAGAGGTTGTAGCTCTACCGAGCGCTTCAGTGAATTTCTCACGAGATGGCAGGAACTGGTCAAGATCAATCGAAGTAGGAGACCGGATGTGGATGACGATCATTCTGACAGATCTTACACAAAGTTCATGTCTCGTAGATTTCTTATCTGTCTCGTCATTGGATGGATAGTATTTCTCCTGAACATGACATTCATAGGTTACATTCTGATGGCAACTTCGATATTCGATACCATAATCCTTCCTATGCCACCTGACCATAAGTACACGGTGTATGTGAAGTCCATTTCCTTAGTCGTGGCGGCATACGGGACAGCCTCCTGGGTATTCACTCTCAATCTTTTCTTCATGACGTGTGTGGTGATTTACAGAGAATTCGAGATACTAAATCAAGATTTTCGAACCGCCATTTCAACTGAAGGCGAAATTTCCGGCGGTGTAGAATTCTTCAGGCGACGACACCAGGCAGTGTGCCGAATAGTAGAGACTGCCGATGACATTTTCAGTGTATTTTGTACGACAGGGCTTGCCTTTCACACTTTTGCGGGTATGTTGGAGCTGTACAACATCGTTTGGTATCACGCCACAGTCTCCGACAGTTGGGTTCTTATTTCAAACATTTTTTGGCTTGTATCCTATTGTGTGTACTTGTTCGTCATTGCGTATGGAGGGGGATACTTAAACCACATGGTGAGTTGTAATTTACTTCAAAATAGAATAACAATGTGTTACAGTGTCTAGAAGGGTTATGGCTTACATACAGTATAGCTATACTGATTAGATTCTGTATTGTTGGGGCCAAATGAGAAAACACTGCGCTATCAAACATAGGCATAGGTTAAACACATTTCTGGTCAGAAAATGCGCAGATCAGAAGATTTGGCAAATGTTCTTTATGCTTGGTTGGGTGATCTTGTTTGATATCATTGTATTCATGCCTTGAGACAATGGTACCGAAACTCAAATAACTTCCGGCCACCAGGATGCGCTGCAATGCGTCTAGTGAGGCAGCTCAGCTATTTTGTCGAAGCTACATATCGCGACCAATCAGTCTAAGCGGCTACCCTATAACCATAGCGATTCTAGGTTACCCAAAGACACAATGCTAATGAACAGCAATGGTTGAGTCCCGATTAAATGTATTATCAAAATGGAAATACTTCGTGGATCGACCATCTAAAGTAGCTCATCGCGTGACATCCGGAATCGTATAGGCATTTAAAGTTTGTGGCAAGCAAAAGTGCAAAGTAGCTCTACAACTATTAAAAATACTAGCAAATACCCGTGGAAAAATTATCGTTGAAGAAATCAAGCACTTCATTTAGTTTATTAATTAGCTTACGGCGTCGGTCACTGTAAATTTAATAATTGCCAGGAGTTCATTATTGATGAATTATAAACTGCGTGGACGGAAACAGTTAATAGTAGCGGTTGGTGTTTAATGCAAAAGACAATGAAATACGCGGATGTTGCTTTATTTATGTACAATGAAGAATATGAAGTATCGCTATGGCTGTTTCAGCCTGATACGCAAAAGATATCCCGTTAGAAATTCACAAAGGAAAGTGCTGTAAAAGTATGCATATTGCGTGACATTAACAAATGTTACATATTGAATTAGGACACAGAAATCATGAGGATTTACAGCGAGAGAGAAAACATAAAAAATAAATAAAACAAAACCCAGACAGACACAAACAGTATGTAACATAGTGGTGGTGTTGCAACGGTATTCTGAAGTGGGCTACGATTCTTGGATACGCCACTGTATTCAACAGCGTAGTTAACAAATGTTACATATTGAATTAGGACACAGAAATCATGAGGATTTACAGCGAGAGAGAAAAAATAAAAAATAAATAATAAAAAAAAACCCAGACAGACACAAACAGTATGGAGAACCCCAGTAACATAGTGGTGGTGTTGCAACGGTATTCTGAAGTGGGCTACGATTCTTGGATACGCCACTGTATTCAATGCAGCGCAGTGCAGATTGTGAGCTGTGACAGACAATTATACGGACATTTCAGGCCGGCCCTGTTAATATTACAGCAATCAGAGAACCGCGCATCTCTCTCGTTCCCCTCGTCAGGATTCTCCACTTTCCTTCTCCCAGCTACTATACTCTCCAAACAGATAAAGCTGCTGACCCCCTCCTCGCATTAGCTCATCTTCCACCATTGTCCATCTACCTCCATCCATCCTAGTCTTCCACCATTACCACAACCACCCCTCCGCCCAGCTACAGAACCTGCACGCATGGATGGACGGACGGAAAGCCCGTTCAGTAGTAGAGATGACAGCTACTTATTCGTTTTCTAGCGGTATATCGTGAACTAATGTTGCCAGCATATGCAGGTATTCTGTCGTAGTTTATGTGTATCAGGTTTGGTTAGCTGCAAACCACTTGCAAGTGTGTCTTCCAGCCCAGTTACTTATTCAGATGCCACCGACCTATTGGCGCGCTAGCGGTGGATCGTGGAAGTAACAGTACCGCAATGTATGTGTTGTCTCGTAGTACATGTGTGCTAAGTTTTGTGGCTTTAAACCACTTGCAAGAGTGTCTTCCAGCCCAGTTACTTATTTAGACGCCACCTATGTATTGGCCCGCTAGCGGTGGATCGTAGAACTAACGGTACCACAATGCATGTATTGTCTCGTAGTACATGTGTACTAAGTTTTGTGAGCGATATGCAAGAGGTGGGAAAAACTGACGACGTCTGGCGACTAAAAAGCAATCATATGACTCTACAAGAAAGCATTTCATGTGGTGTCTATGAATTATCCACACGGCCCCTAGCACCGGCTTAAGCGGAATTAGATACGCTAGCTCGGAAGCTGTGATGACAGATCAGTTCAAACAACTCATCCGATGTTAAAGGATGAGCATCGTGGACGTTTGATGGAGTAAACAGCTAAGCATGGGGTAAACATGGTAAATGCAAGATTACATGGGAAACTAACCTGAATGCCCGACGTCGTACGGCTTAAATGCAAACCATTTGCAAAGGTGTCTACCAGTCCCGTTACTTATTCAGATGCCACTTACCCATTCGCCGCTTAGGCGTGGGTTGTGCAACTAACGGTACCACAACGAAGGTATTGTCTCGTAGTTTATGTGTACCAAGTCTAAACAACCACTTACAGGGGTGTCTACCAATGCAGTTGTTTATTCAAATGGCAATTACCTACTCAACGCCAGTGGTGGATCGTGGAACTAACGGTACCTTTATGTAGGTATTGTCTCGTAGTATATGTGTACCTAGTTTGGGGAACCAGTAGGACGGGTGCCTCTCTGTGATAGACACACAAAAGAAAAAGAAATAAAAAACAACATACGGACAGTTCAGTCCGGCTGCTTTAATAATATAGATTTTCATATCAACTACCAAACTCTCAAAATATAGGTGGTAACCACATATAGAAATCACTCGACCTTTAGCGCGATGTATCAAAGCCCCAAAACTCACCAATAGTCTCGGCATATACATGCGACGGATGGCGACAAAAAAGTCATAAAATCTGGAATAAATCTATTATACATGCATCTCCAAATCAGGAGACGCGTGTGTCATGTTTGAATACACGGTCAGAAATAATAAGTCGTTTTGAGACATTTAATGAAACTGTTATTAATGAAATGTCGAGTTTTGAGCATTCCTTAAAAACGGACTCGAGTGAAAAGCGTGAAAGCCTGTATACGTTAAAACTACATATTTTCGTCAGGTTATGGTTTACGGTCAAGATATTTATGTGGTGTGCTGCATCTCTCTTCTTGAAATTCGTATTTCCCATTTAGGGCCTCTTCACAAATAATTCTGCTAGATTGATATCGTCACACATATCTCTGCACGGTACAACACCATGTGTTCTAGAAGTGACAAAAATGTGTATACAGAGGTACATTGTAAAATCATCAGGAGTGGTAGACTGACTTTATTACCCGTGTTTTGTAATAGACATTTCTTCGCTCGGTCGGTGGAACGATCGAGGCTTGGCCGTACCGATGACAGGTCTAACTACTGCAACAATATCTGGCCTATGTGAAACATCCACTATTAATTGTACATGTACTCCACTTTCAATCTTCGATATCATTCAGATTTTCTGAATTCGGACTCAAATTTCCACCATGTCGCAACATAGTCGTAATGGAGTCACTGTATCCGACACTATTAAATGTGTGTAAATCATATTCAGTTCGTTTAATTAAGTAGGCTGGTAAGTACCATTTTTGCTCAGATAGCAAAGTTTGAACTGTTCGACTACTGAAAACTTTGAAAGGGTGTCTCATTGCCAATGTCAGCAGTTGTATTTGTATTGATGTGGGGATCTCATGCATGCGATGTCCTTTCCTGGACAATCGAGCAACTGAAGGTACTGTCATGGGATTTTTTCTGGGTGCTACAGGTGAACTTAATGAAAAATTACTCGTGTTTCGCTCATAAAACCTCAAACTCTCATTCTGGGATTAGAGGAAAATTGATAATGATAATTCGATAATTTCCATGCTGCGGACCCACCAACCAACGAAGGGATAGAACTATATGGGTCAAAAAAATATGAAGTGAATCAGGAGCAGCTAAAGTGCCCTCAACTCGCAAAAAGGCACTCGTAACGATTTTATTTTATGTTTTATATCTTCTGTATTTTCTTTCATCTACACCAGCGGAGAGGAGCCAACAATTCAGTGAACTAAATTAGAAAAATGTCCAGTGCCCGCTATGCTCTTGCGAGAGTAATTAATAAAGGCCTCCATGTAGATGTGATTTTTTATGTTTTAGCTTACTCAAAGGGAGTTATAGTCTGATAGGCTGCACAGGGAAATACAAATGATGTCATCTTCTCTACTTCATAAAGCAGCAGCAACGCAGCCTCGGAACAAAGGCATCAGATTATCTCAGCTACTCTTTAAAAGTCTTTAGCAAACTTGTAAGCGGATATATTTTTTACAAAGTGTACATAAATAACCCAAGATTGTCTCTAATGGCCGTGGGTAATAATAGTCGTGGGCCTACAGATAAATCCCCGCCCCTGGAGATTTATGGAAGCATTGCTTCCTACATATCAGCCTATGTATCAATACACTCTTATGGTTGACGCGATACTCTCTTGTGAATGTGGTTCCACATACACGTGACTGTACCCCCTTTTAGCCGGGTCAGCCCATAAGTAAAGACTCAGCAGGTATTATGTGACTTCTAGCACTACGAATTCCCCTGCTGTCTTGATTTTACAAGACAGTCGTGCGAAATCCCCAAAATTTGGAAGAAAGGCATGAACATTTAAGCACTATTATACAGTCCATCAATCAAACATACCAATGCTATTGAGAGGATTGGGGACATCTTTTGGCCCTATTTCGCACATTTTCGCATTTCACCGCATTTCACAAATGAAAACCAACTAATGCGAAGTTTGTTAAATCTTTTTATGAAAGAAAACTGCACAGGCAAATCGGCGCTCGTACACCAAGAACGTCCCCTATATTTAAATGTTTGACGAATACGTTGATATCGGTACATGATGTGTCATTTTAGAAAGATATTGCGATGGTTTTACTCATATATCTGTGGAAGCAACATATATTTAGAATTACAACGCACATAAGGGAAGTGGGAAGAGGTGCCGACCTACTGACAGAGCCACAGGACTTCACAGTATAGTCTTCTGGTTAAGCTGTTCTAAATCACATACCAAGAATCTAACGATTCGTGATATGTGTTGTTTCTCGGGTACGCTTTTATTGACATACTCGGATAGTATCGCTGTACATCTGTGTTTGAGAGGATTTTGAGTCTATACCTGATCATATTTTTTATGTGCATTGTCAAAATACGAACATATGGCCATCCACCATGGCTGTAATTCTGCATTGCTCTTCCATCATACAACGATGTTCAGCGCAACCAAGTGGAGGGATATGCTGCCAAGGAATATAGGCGTCCAGTCCGTCATTCAATATTTAGCCGTCGTCCATTAAAGAATTTCCGCGTCCATATTTCAAAGACCTATATTCCATATTACAGCATTAATACCTAATTTAAACAAAACAAAACAACAATCATAGTATACATAAGCACAGGCTAGTTTCCCGCAAGAAAAACGGTCAACAGTTTTCAATGATGCGGGCAAGACATCATTATGTTCCAAAAATATATAATCCGTATCGTTATTCTTAATCCATATGATTTTCCTTGTAAAGTCGTTATCTATAGAAAATGATGTATCTCTATCACGTTTTGATTGTGGATTTTCATATACAAACCATGAGGATCTTGAAGTTCATGGGTTCATACGACCCCTTACTCCGGTTTAAGGGGAGTTAGACACAAGTTGCGAAACGTAACACCAGAAATGTTGCACGCTACACTCGTATTTTGCTATCAGCATGCGATATGTATCGCCAAATTTGAGAAAATTTGAGTGGAGGCGCTTTGTGGTATAGCCCTGTTTTATCAGCTTCTGCAATAATATTTTGCGACGTTGATTTAAATCGTCACGTTTAACGAATGTTCAAGCAAATGCTACTGGGCGAGATATGTATACGCCATGCAGGTCCCACTGGAAAATTGCTCTGTAGAAAGGGATAGTTTACGATGTCGAAATTGTATCATCTCTTTTGTCGTAAAGACGACAAGAGAAGGTCCGCTTCATATTTTTAGAGATCTAGGTCTAAATATGATGTGTTGATTCTTTAAATCCAATGAATGTGGATATATATCCTGCACTGCTTCATTTGTATAGCGATTATCCATAGCGAGAAGATCGTCTATACAGCGTATTGAGAGTAAGAAGGAACGGGCTTTATGCTGTTGATACATTTTGTTGCAAAATTCACACAAATATTAATAATGGGAATGACACTCGACTGTCACATATACGTAACGCTACCTTACCTGGGCTTTTCGAGACCTGTCCAGGCCTGGGGGGTTGTTGTCCTTCAGAGACCCGTAAATATTTTTTCTTACCCCTTGAGCTAGGGGCTGAGACGTACCACACTACATACCCTTGGGTCAAGCTCTATCAGAAAATGTCGCATTGACGTCATTTTTTAAAAAGACAAGTTTTGGTCAGATTTATCTTTTTTTCATTTATGTCATTTCTTCGCAAAAACTGCACGACAAATTAGTAAATAATAGTCTGATGTGATATAAAATAATTTTGGCCCACCTTTCCTCGCAGAAAAGCAGAGATTTTGAAGAAAATGACGACAACACGACTTTTCTGGTACCCCACATGGCGGCCATTTTGATTTTACCGATGATCTTCTGCTCGGCAAGTCATGCAAATAGGTTCAAAATGACCTCAATATGATACGCTACGAAGTCAAGGGGTATCAGATTTCCTATTTTTCGTCGTTCCGGAGACCTGGTCCTCCGCAGGCCTGATAGAACTAATTGGAGGTGTTGAAGATGCTTCCGATTGGATGGGCAATATAGTTAATGATGGCCTGATTATCTACCATTTTATCGTTTGCGTGGAGCTGATGTCGAAGTTGAAATGATGAAAAGACCTAATCTGATATTTCTCTCTCAAAATTGCCATAAAATGTACTACGATCTAAAAACTTTTGAATTTGACGAGGGTGTACTTTGGAGTAAGATAATTCCTTGCGAAGGTTAGTAAATTCCCCAAATTAAGATATAAAAACTATCAGGCGATGGCCAGGATAACCGTTAAGAATTTACCCATGATGCTCCACATGGAAGTTCTCAAAGCATGCTGATCATGTTGAAAATGTCCTCCACAAGATATTGAACGACAGAGAAACAGTATACTCGTATGAACATGAGAGTGAAGTATTATAATATTCTGGCCAAGAAAAAACAAGAAAGAACACAAAAACATAAACATGATGACAAAAAAGGCCGAACGTTTTCAGAGAAGCCGGTATGACCTCAAGGTGTTTCTCTTTCGTAATGAAAACGGATTTTTGTTTTTAAATATAGCGTCTACAGGCTACCCGCAGGTGTTTTACAAGCAAACGTTTGACGGATAATCAGATAAAAATGATGACGAGAATCATTTCCATGCAGTGCTGATAGAAAAGCTTTGTGTTCATTATATTTTGCATGTGGGCTCGTAGATTCACTTACAACAAATTCAAGATAGGTGTACAATGAAGCAATACAGAAAATCTCTGATTGTCTGGAAGTTCTTTCAATCTTCTCCACAGCCAATGAAAATGTCGCATTTTATTTTGAAAATTTGAACAGACAGAATTGTTTTAACTCTATCGGGCCTTTGCGATTTGGCAAGGCCATGGGTCTATATGCTTTATATTTGAGTCATGCTCTTGAAAGAATGTAAAAAAAGCTGTTTACCACGATGACGTTACACTGACCTCACATTCTCGGAAGCAATTTTTCGCCAATTGTGTAACCGATTTTCCATTTTTGTTCGATATTTTCTCCGAAAATATAAGCGGGAATCATTAGTCGGGCGATAAATTAGTGTTATGCCATTTTAGGAAAGAAAACTGCGACAGAAAAGACAAAAAGCACGACCTGGTGCTCGCCATTTTAAATATCCCCTTGTTCTTAGGATTAAGCATATAGTTTCAAGATGATACCAGTAAGATTCGCTGAAAAGCCAAAATAGTTCAACCTTGTAGTTCTCTTCGTTTCGAGGCTAAGGTGATACGTTTTGTACGTGGCTATAATACCACCAGGGCAGATAAGGTTAACCCTATCTGGTCGGAAAAAGATATTAAGAAGAGCTGAGCTTTCCTCTCCCCAAGAGCTTAAATCTCAAACAAACAAGGCGTGGTTATGTTAAATCTCCCGAGATTCATTATTGTTCTATCAACTCAATTGATCAGAAATGTTCAGGTGAAAGTCCTGAACTGATCAACTCAATTTCAGGGATTTTGACTGAAATTCAGGACTGATTACCTGAATTTCAGGAAAGAGATCCTCGAACGAGAGGATTTTCGCTGAAATTCCGGCAAAGTCATCACCCTGATTATTAAGTTCCCAACCCTATTCAGGTACGTAAAATCCCATAAAATTCAGGTAATTTAGCTTTAATTCATGGATGATATACTTGAATTTCAGGAATTATCCCTGGATTTCAGGAAAATCCCTGAAATTTGGTTGTGGATGTGCAACATGATCTATTCAGGATTATTCCCTGAATATTTCTGAGAGTGTGTTGTATCGCAAAGTAACTGATAATTATAGCAGGGACATACGAATAGATGTATTCATTTGCCAGACCATTTTATCATACCTACATTATGTTCATAGTACTCTAAATATGGACAAGGGAACTTACAATAATTAACATGAGGTGATGAAAGGTAAATTTGATCATCAGTTAATATTTACATTAACATTTACCGGTTTCTCGTGTTCCGCTTGAGAGATCAAGACCATCAATCCAATCATTTGGAAAGAATTGTTATGATTCACGGAAACAGATCAAATACATGGACATCTACATGGAAACTCTAAAGTGGACTGAGTGCAATATCGTGTTAACAAATAGGAAAACAAATCACCGTGAGGTTATTGAATCTGGTCAGTATGGCTGAATAAACAGAACACGAACAACTGTGAAACAGATGTATCACTGAACAGAGTCCTTGGACGGACAGGCGGAATGCTTACGTTGCATGTGTCGAATCCCACTGTGGATACTAATTTAATATCAGTTGAATTACAGTATCTTGCTTCGCAAGTTAGACCTCGGCGAAAAGGGAATATTTTGGTTTGGTTCCAGTGATATATTTGAAGTCTGTGTTGATGTAAATTTCAAACAGTATACACCAAGACGACTGATTTCCTGAAGACTGGAATGGATAAAATTGCGTCAGATATGCCAGATTCTTCACCCATCACATCGTCCTTAGAGATTCTGGACCGTAAGGAAGATATCCACCGTAAAGACGCCGAGACAGACAAAATGGAAACCTGTTTGAAGCAGCCATCGTTTCAGCTTTGTAAGCCATTAGTCGTGACAATGGCCCTGTTCGGACTTCTGCATTTAAACGGCAAGGCGTTGACGTTAGGAAAATTGGTCAATGCAATCAGCAAAGCATACGCTGTTGTTGTTTTAGCTTTGCTATGGTTGAACTTCTTCCGTTTTTTCTTCGCCTACAGTCTCACGGAATCTTTCGGACCAGATCTATTCTTGAAAATCATTGTCCATCTGTGGATCATGGTGAGCGCGGTCAACTGTACAATAAATTTCAAAGCCTGTAGCTATGCCCATCGGTTTAGTGAATTTCTCACGAGATGGCAGGAATTGACGGAGATCAATCGAATCAGTAGAACGGATGTGGCTGAGGAACGTTCTGACAGATCTTACACAAAGTTTATGTCTCGTCGATTTCTTACCAGTGTCTTCATTGGTTGGATAGTATTTCTCCTGAACATGAGTTTCATGAGTTACGTGTTGTTGGCTACTTCATTGTTCGACGTCTTTATCGTCCCCATGCCACCTGACCATAGGTACACGGTATATGTGAAAGCCCTTTTCTTGGTCGTGACAGCGTATATGACAGCGTCTTGGATATTCACTCTCTGCCTTTTCTTCATGACATGTGGAGTGATTTACAGAGAATTCGAGATATTAAATCAGGATTTCCAAGCCGCAATTTCAACTGAGGGTAAAATCCCCCGCGGAGTAGAATGCTTCAGGCGACGACATCAGGCTATTTGCCGAATAGTGGAGACTGCCGATGACTCTCTCAGAGTATTTAATACGACAGGACTTGTCTGTCACCTTTGTGTCGGGATGTTAGAGCTGTACAACCTCGTTTGGTATTACGCCCTACTTTCCGATATTTTTGTTACTACTTCAAACATTTTTTGGCTTGTATCCTGCTTTGCTTACTTGATCGTCATTGCGTTTGGAGGGGGATATTTAAACCATGTGGTAAGTAGCAAAATAACAAAATCAACAGAAAAAAAAAGAGAATAACAAAATCACTAGATTTAGCCAAGCTTGCCGTGTCAAAAGGGTTGTGACTTGCATACTAAAAAGCTACTGACTACGTTTTGTACTGTCGTGGCTAAATGAGAAACATAGGCATACAGAGACCCGAAAATGACAGATATAAAATGCATTTCATACATTAAGCACAATGCTGGTTAGAAAATGAACAGACCACATAACTTGTAATGCAGCGTTTTTCATAATCGGTTGGTTGATCTATTCATGTTTCATGGAAATCTAAAATACAAAAAGGAGAATAAACCATCATTCGTCTATCTGATTATATCTACCTCACCGTGTGACATCATCCGTTGAATTTGCATAACAAATTTGTACCAAACCCCAAAATCTTTGAAGTGCGATATCTCGACAACTATTAAGAACATTTTGATGATATCAGCCACCAAATTCCTTATAGAAATAACTCCACCTTGAATCTGGAATTATCTAGAATTGCACAGGCTTAAAATGACCCCAATATAACAAGCGAGATATTAATAAAGTTTCAGTCTTCAAAGTTTGTTGGTTTCGGATATCATGAGTTCACTAAGCCACATTCGGTTAAGCAGATTTACATTGTAATCCATCGTACCACGCTGAAACGAATGCTTTCAATAAATATATACAGTTATATAATTTGAATTTACTGGTATTTTGATTATGATTCGGAGAAGAAAAATGTGGTCAGGTCTCGTGAAGCTAATTTGTTCATAGCGAATAGGCGTATTTCCATGAAGATATTTTTCCAAAGTAATATTAAGTATGCCCCAGATTACTGACACCGCTGACGATACGCCATTATAGTTTGGACGGTCTTTTTTCGGTATGTTGCGCCGACTATAGTCGAAGTGACATTATTAAGATTCTGCTTTATCCTTCCGCCCCTCCTCCGTCCTTCCGTAATGCTTGAGCTTGTCCGGACCATATCTTGAGTCCCGCACCATCGAAATACTTGAAAGTTCTCAGCTACATGTATGTTGTCCGTGATGACGTGAAGAAGTCTATTTATTATGAAATCACTGAGTCAAAAGTCAAGATCACATAACACGAAAAATCATATATCTTCTTTTGATCTTGACAATTCACAGAAGACACTGAATTATTAGGTTGACAGTAAAGACGTCAAATTAGTTGGGGGCCAAAGGTTAATTTCACTAGAACCATGAAATGCGGTCCATCTCATACTGCGCGCATGGTGGGTGCGCAAGGCGGGGCATATTTGCTCCTGTAGACAAGGCTACCACTTCTTCTACTAATTTAAAATTATTGTCGCCTTCGTTCGGGATGATTCATTCGCGATACAGTCTTGTGGACAGAAAATCGTAACACGGTGAAAGGTGGAGCTTTTCCAACAGACATGGACATGAACTCGTTAGACCGTGTTACAGCATTCAAACCAGGCGCCTTTCTTAGATTCTAGTTCCTGAAAATATTTGCATTTACCAATCTGATACCATAGAACTCATTCACGTAGCATCAGATCCTATATTCGACACACAGCCGCGATCATGACAAAATATATCCCAGTAAATAACTGAAAGTTCTTTTTGTACTAATAGACCTTATAAGAAGAAATAAATTCGCCCAGTTTGTTCCCAAAAGAGAATAGTTTTAAAGAAAATCACTAGTAGCGCATACAGTACTGTACGCAAAGTGTGTACACTATTGAGCGTGTTAAACTCATAAACTCATTTGCCTTTTTGCCCTCCTTGCCTTTTTACCCATAAAAGTGTCTAAACTTATTTTACTTCAAATACAATAATTATTGCCTAATACATTGCAGAAAGTCTGCTTATACAGAACAGATTTTCCATGACGAGTGTTCCAAACTCGGATTCCGACGAGATTTATACTATATGATTACTGTAGAACGGTCATCTTGAATTTGCTTACATTCGCTTGTGGAGCAAATATATCACGATATATCGTAGGAAGTTTCGGCCAACAAGCCCAAGGTGTAAGAACAATATTTACTAGGGACTGGTAGGGTTAAGATACGTTTTGAATGGTTCATGGATTCAATTATTTATCTGTTTGGAATGCTTCAAAATATCAGAACCTGGAATATTAATGTCATGCCGTGTCTGGATGTTACATGTAGTGACTGTAGCTGTTCACTCCATTTTAAGTACGAAATTGTGTTACATTGCCAACGGTAACTGTGTGTAAGACTTTGACGTATGGGTCTCAAATATAACAAAAAATGAAACCAAGGTAAGTTGCAGTCGAAAATCTTATTACCAAATACATTAATTAATTTTATAGTTGGAGAAAATGCTCACAATAATACAAAATATCCCATCTCTGATTGCTACTATTATTTTTTCCAGGCTCACGCTCCACTGAAATATATTCATGATATCAGAGTCGATCGGTCCTCTGCAGAATTTGCGATGCAGGTAAAATTATTAAATTCTTTGAATCTGTATCTATCGATTTGAATTCAGATGCAAGATTAAAGCTCTAATCATTCAGTAAACTCACTCACTCATATTAGGTATACAGGTATCGCTTCATGGAACGAAAAACGTATTGAGTTTTGCGCCTCTGTAACCATCTATGTAGCATCTTCATCAGTCAACATTATATTTTTTCTTCTTGAATTTATAGATGAACATGTTTCTCAACAAACTGACGGGAGAGTCTATTGGATTGACGGCCATGGACATGTTTGTAATCGATAAGCCTACCATCCTGACGGTGAGTAAACAATTTGTGAAGAATTACAATATAATAGTTTTATGATACAGTTCTTGTCTCATCATCAAATGTTCCTAACAAAAACTGTTTTGCTGTTGAGCTGACTTCTCGTCGGTGACACTTTTTCAAAGCTAAATCATTTAGTTTTAACTTCGTAAAAGTTGAAAGTATCCACAGCAATAAAGACTTTATTATCCATAGAATAGAACCAGGATAAAAACATGACTTAAAGGTTCCCAACATTCCACAGAACACATGTAGCCTTGTGTTATATACGCAGACTTCTAAATGTCTATCGACCCTATGTTGAGGCGTTTACTCCATCAGACGTCCAAGATCCTCATCCTTTAACATCAGATGAGTAGTTTGAGCTGGCGTATCTTATTCCGCTTACGCCGGTGCTAGGGGCCGTGTGGATACCTCATAGTCTCCACATGAACAACTGTAATAAAAGCGCGGCTGAGATACTAAGGCTACGTCCGAGAATCAACCGTATTCTCGGGTCTGAATGTTAGGCGCCGACGGATGCTTTCCTGTAAAGTCATATGGTTACTTTTTAGTCACCAGACGTCATCAATTTTCCCACCTCTCGCATATCGCTCCAATTTATGTCCCCCTCCGAAACGACAAAAAATGAAAGCTGATTTTAGTTTATCGTGTTGGGGTCATTTTGGGCCTATTTGCATACCCCGCCCCCCATGTATTGTCGATACGAGATGTTGAACCAACAAAACAAAACCGATGGCCACCGGTTGATGAATAATAATTACCGCGTTTATCCAAACCGGGGTGGTTTTCATTGTATACGGCGTGTATCTAAACAACGTAATTCGTCTTCATTAGGGCGGTTTTGGACCCAAAGGTTGGGAGAGTCTTTGCCACTTTAAGCCTTTTGAATGACAAAATAATTTTAAAGTGCAGTAAGGGAATGTGCAGTATAACAGTTTTTGTTTTCGATATCAACATCGTCGCAAGACATGAACAGGTTTATCCGTGATCACTGGAGCGTATATTGGAACATTTTATGCAGGTGATGACTGAAAAGTTCACACTATTATATCCTGGTCTATATAGTATTATCTGATCCGTACAATCTTTCGCCGAGTACAGAGTAAAGACTACATGAAAAGTATATATATATATATGCAGTATTTATCCTTCACAATGTTTTTTTTTCAGTTATGCTTGTGCCAGACTGCCCTAATTTTCCTTACCCAGGCCCATTTTCACAAATTGATATGCCAGTTCGTCTAAACCGAAATAGCGCTATGAAATAGACGTATACAGATGGTCTTTGTCTAGTAGTTCTGTTGTGTGGGGAATTTGTTACGTGTTTCTTAATCTCAGCTTAAGAGCGAGTTTATTTGTTTGTCTTTGTTTTTATCAGGATTCGTCTAATTGTGACAGATTGTGAGAGCCTTCAATACGTGTTTCTCTGTTCGTTTCAGATAGCAGGAGCCTTCATTACTTACTTCATAATTATTATCCAGTTCCAGCAGCCTTCCGGTTCAACGGATTGTTCTTCAATGTGTAACTGTACGGAAATATTCCTCAACTCCACTTTGCAGTGTTCCGCCATGTTGTGAGACAGCTGAATCAGCGTGAAATTACAGGATGGGGTCGATTCAATAGTTCTACCTATTCTGAAGCGACAGTTTACTGCTCATTCAACAGATACTGCGTCCTTCGATTTAAAAAAATATTTAATCCTGCTACAATTTGTCCCCAACACATATCCGGGCTTAGATAACAATATGATAAGGATAAGGGCTTTATTTTCTGAGAATGTGATTCAGTCTGTATACTCGGTCAGTAAGATAATGATCTCCGCTGAGGTCCTCGACATGCACAAACGCAAATATACTTATACATTGCATACTAAATCTACAAAACTTAAACTAAGTTTTATTGCACACTAAAACAGTATCAATATAGCCTGAAGGTTTGCATACAAAAATAAACTAGTTAAGTCTAACAATATATAGAGGGTCTTCACCTCGGGAATCTATAATATCGAATCCATTAAACGAGAATAGTAATTTTGTTTGTTCCAAGCCTTTTGGCGAGGAATAAATGAAAATTGCTACTCGAGTTACTACTCTGAGAAAGAACTGGAAGGAGTTCCAAAGGATAGCTCGAGAGTATGAAAGACTTTTTTTTTCATATAATCCGAATGTACACCATTAAGTGATTTGTAGACTGTTATAGACTCAATATATTTGACAAGATAAAATACTGTCTGCATTGTAGAGTTTTAAAAAGTTCAGCTGTACAGATTTGTTTTGTTTGTCTAGTACAATGTAAAAGATTTGTAACGAAAGCGCTCCTAATCTCTTTTTTACGATGTCGGAACTTTGAGTAGCAGATTAGTTTTTGGTTTAGAAGCACAATGTTGCCAGAAGTATTTGCCTCGATCGTAATGGTAGTAATGTATACTGTAACATAGTGTTATCAATTAGGATAATACATGCCAGGGTTGTGGGGAATATGCCGGCTCACCTGACAAGATGTCACTGGATCCCGTAGAACAACATCTGACTAAATACAACCCAAAGACATCCAACGATCAGGAGGGAATGCGCTTTATCTCAACCACGTTTGTGTTAGTTTAGACTACTAATAACCAAAGCCCCTCTTGGAGATTTCAACATAAGGATCGGGTGCTTTTTGCGGCTTGAAAATATAAGTGCTGCCCAGCTCTTTCAAATGCATACCTTAGTGAACGACTTCGTTGATATGTAGTTTCTCACTAGGAACGCATATTTGGTTTGATGGAATATTCGAAATTATATATTCAAATAGGTACATTCTGATAATCCATACCAGGTGGTGTTTAGTTAACGACCAGCAATAGACTTTGTTCCTGTGGACAAGCAGGGTGGTTAATGAGAATAAATGCATTCTTACAACTGTTTTCAAAACACGAACAATAATTTAATAATATGTTATCGGCAAACGAAATAAAGTCTATATACTGAGAATTACTTTGAAAAGCCCAGATGTAACTGTAAATCAATTACTCATGCAACTTTCAACGATAATGCTCAGCTTATAGAGTTTTATAGTGTAAAAGAGCATGTAGGAACTTTTCATCTGTGTTTAGATGAAACAAAGTTTTCTGAAGATGTGAGTATAATCTACGTGGATTTCTATCAAACAATTATGCTTATGTTTGTTTCTCTTGATTCTGTTGTCATGTCTGTGTCAATCCAAGACGTGTGGCCCCATGTTGCGGGCACCCACAGCATTTAATTTGGTGATCACTTTTTCGTCCATAAAAACCCATTTCAGAAAAGAAGGATGTATATGATGTGATAACTTGAATGACAAATTTGTATAATATTAAGGAATATTACCTCGAGAATGAAACAGGATGAGAACTGCATCAGACGAATATATGTTTGTATATAACAGACAAGAAGGATACCACATCTGACTTGCAGGAAACTGGCTTGTCTTTCTAAATGAATTTTTCTAACGAGGCTATAGCGCACGGTCTTTTTAATAGCCATTCTTTCCGCTAACAAACATGCACATGTACATGCATCCTGTAGAGCAACAATTAGTCAAATAAAATGTGAACGATTGCATCCGTACACGCACAATTGGGGGCGTAAATACCAAGTGTGTGCAAGCCACATTGTTATTCATATTTTTCCTAATCTAACCTAACTGAAAGCGCACTTTCAAGAACAAGTCGCCTCGTTAAATTATAGCATGTACATTTCATGCCAGGTGTCCGTTCTGTCGCCGAATGGAAGAGATGACGTCATATATTGAGTTGATCGGGAGGTTGCTGATTTCATTCCTGAGAAAACTCCATAATAAAATAACCATAAAATACTGAATTCGAGATGCTGAATCTAATCCCTGATAAACTGCATATCTACTTCTTCGATATAATAAAACAGATAGTGCATGCTGCGAGGTGTGATATCATTCGTTGAACATCACCTGTCTCGAGCTGACAAATCGTGATATACAAGATATATCATTCATTGGATGTTTCTTTGTTTATAGAGTTGCTTGAATTTCTCATTAAAAATATCTATGTGAAATTTGGCAACACAATATATCAGCAGCATATAGGTATTCCAATGGGTACTAATTGTACACCCCTGTTGGCCGACCTGTATCTGTTCTCTTATGAATATGACTATATGCAGGCGCTTTCAAAAATCGATCCATTCAAATCCCGTTCCTTCTCATTCACCAAACGCTATATAGACGATCTTCTCGCTGTGGATAATCGCTATATAAATGACGCAGTGAAGGATATGTACCCACCTTCACTGGATTTGAAGGAAACTACAGATAGCCCTACAGGCACACCTTATTTAGATCTCTATCTCTATAAAAATGAAGCGGGCATTTTCTCTCGTCGACTTTATGACAAAAGAGATGATTACAATTTCGACATCGTCAACTATCCCTTTCTGGATAGTAATATTCCAGTGGGACATGCATATGGCGTATACATATCTCGCTTAGTAGCATTTGCTAGATCCTGTGTTAAATGTGATGATTTTAATCAACGTCACAAAACATTGCTGCAGAAACTTATAAAACAGGGCTATTCCACCAAGCGCCTCCACTCAAAGTTTCTCAAATTTGGCGATACATATCGCATGCTGATAGCAAAATACAAACGTAGCGTGCAAGATCTATGGCGCTACGTTTCGTAACTTGTGTCTAATTCCGCTTAACCCGGGGCTAGGGGCCGTATGAACCTATGTACTTCAAGAACCTCATGGTACTCATATGAACAGTCACAATCAAAGCGTGACTGAGATACATCATTCTTTAGATGACGACTTTACAACGAATATTATGGATTAAGAATACTGATCAGCGATACGGATTTGATATTTTTGGAACATGATGTCTTGCCGGCATCATTGAAAACTGTTGACCGCTTCTCTCTTGCAGGAAACAAGCCTATGTTTATGTATACTATGATTGTCTTTTTGAATTTGGTGCTAATACTGTTATGTGGAAAATGGAATAGGTCTTTGGATTATGGACGCGGATATGCTCTAATGGACGACGGCTGGATTATGAATGACGGACTAGACGCTTGTAATCACACCCAGCAGCATGCACTATCTGTGTAATGGCTAAGTGACCTTGGTGAAGAACACGTAGTTGTAGACTGGTTTCATAGCAAATAATGGTGAGAACATCAAATGAAGACCAAAACTTGAAAAGTCAGTGTCGCTTTGCTACAGAAGAGTAGACGAGAAGATATAACGTCATAAGTCAGAGATTCCAGAGAATATTATTCATCTCTTTTGGGAATGTGAACATATCAATCCTCTGTGGAGTTTACTGGAAAATTGGTTCGCCTCAGTGGGTATTTCAATTCTATTCTCTCCGGAAAAAGTTATTTTTGGTCTTTCACAACCCAGAAATAAGCTACTTAATTATTGTATCTCTATTATTAAATTTTCTATATATAAAATGAAAGTAGTTAAAAAAAATCCCTTGTTTGAAAAGTGTTCAAAACGCCTTAAAATTAGCGTACGAAACCGACAAATGTATACAGTACAAGAATTGCGAATGGCGCAGGTTTGACCAGTATTGGTCAACACTACATTTACTGTTTAGACCCCTATAGATGTTAGTGTTAATGTAGATAAATCAGGGAGTAATGGCGATTGTTCAGTTGTATGATATGAATTTCAATTAGAAGTACAAATATCTTTGTGTAGTACGATACAATATGCTATGTACAGTGTGTATGACATATGTATGAAAACCAAATAAAATATAAATTATAATAAAAAAAAAAAAAATAAAAAATAAAAAATAAAAAAAAAAATAAGTCAGAGATATTCAAGGTCTAATGGAGGAAATGACTTCATTTGGGTCATCAACCAAAACATGCTTCTAATTCAAGAGATCTGGGAATAAATTAGTAAGAGAGTAGGAAAAAAAGATGAGTGGATCGAAAAAGATCTATTGGTCCTTTCTTCCGTCTCAAAGGGATTGGGTATAAGAATTTTGAATTTGGTGCTAATGCTGTTACATGGAATATGAAATAGGTCTTTGGATTATGGACACGGGAGTTCTTGAATGGACGACGGCTGAATATTGAATGACGGACTAGACGCTTGTATTTGGTAGTTATGCTGTCTACTTTCATGAAAGGTTTCTATCGCAAGATCAATGGCGTTGATGGGTCAGTATATTGAGACAGTCCGCTTTGTAATTTGAACTAGGATTTCAGTAACTGTATGCTTTTCGGACATCCTAGGTTTTTTTGCTAGTGTTTTAGGATAACTATGGAGTGAGCGATAAAGAAGGTGCGTGCTGAAGATGCAGGGATCGCAGAGATTGCGATGAGCTATGAAGAGAGTACGTTGTAGCTTCAATTGTCTGTCCTTTCCGAGTCACGGTGATAATCTGGATTTAGTCCGGGAGCAGTAGTCCGGGAGCCAGGATCCGGTTTTGGTGAAAGTGTTCACCCCATCAGCAAGAAAACTTCCATCAATACCATGACTTTCTATGGCTATGGGGGGTATTACCCAGGGTAGTTCCAAAGTGGTGCAATTTTGTTCTATAGTGGACGATATGTTCCACTACTGACATTCATTTTACTTTGCCAAAAATGGGGGTAGGTGTATTTTAATCGCCGTAGCTTTTTTGTTATTGATCTAATCTGCTTAAACGGTATCATATATTAATCACAAATAGTAGCAGAGTTATATGTTATCAAGATTTGTTCCTGTATCCTGTCTTTGTAACGTCACTTGGGGACCATATCCAAATGTCAACTGAAAAAATTGCTCCCCTTTAGAAAAGGGGGTAGGTGTATTTGTATAGCTATATCTCCTTTATTATTGAACCATTCTATGTAAACGTGATGTAATTTTGCTTCGTGTTACATCGCGAAGTTTTTTGATACTTAAGATCGTGGTTCTATCCCAACAATATGGTGTATTTGGAGGTGATATTCAAATGAAATTTTCTGAGAAAAAAAAATATTGCCTCTTAAACACGTGTGTGTGTGATTGAACTGCCATACCTTTCTTAATAATGGCTTTATCTGTCTGAAATTCGTTATATTTTATTCGGCATTTATGCCATTGCCATATACAACCATGATTCGTGTTTGTATCCCAACCTAGTATGACCTACTTGGGGGCCGTATCCAAGTGTCAACTTGAAAAAAAAAATACTCCTTTCCAAAATGGGGGTATGTGTAAGTGTGTTGCTATATCCTTCTTATTACCGATCCAAGTATGTCTGAATATCATTATATAATTCTCAACAGTCCTTAGCAGTGTTTTTCAGTTAGTACCTTTGCTTTATCGTTCAACCGTATGATGTAACTGAGGATTGTATTCAAATTTCACTCGAACAAACCGATCAGATTAAAGGTTCGCCTAACGGGTTCATCTAACGGACTAACGCGCTTCAAATTAATGCGCTCAGTGGGAGGCCTAACACGCTCCCAAACGCACTCGAAAATTCCTAACGTACGTCTAACGTTCTGCTAACGTTCTCTTTATTCTACGTAACGCGCTCGGACAATGAGCAGGTCGAGCAGCTGCCAGACGCGAGACAGCGGGGGTCGGTAACGTGCTCTTTGTTCAACCTAACGCCCTCGGAGAATTTGACATGCTGGTTATACTAACGTGCGCTTTGTCCGACATAACGCACTCGCGGAATGAATATGACCAATCAGACCACTGAGTTATACATCTACGTAAACTGGAAGATAGGAAATGATATAATTAATTAGTTTGACATCTTCGTTTCAATGGCGATGACAAGGTAATAAATTTGATTGCATCGACACTAAAAGTAATTTCCCCCGAACTAGAATTACTGGTAGTATCCGAAACATGAAGATATATCTTATAATATCGGGTTTGTCAATATTCGTTCTGCGAGCGCGTTACGTTGGACAAAGAGCACGTTAGTGTAATAGTCACGACAATTATCCTAGAGCGTTAGGTTGAACAAAGAGCACGTTAATAACGCGTATGGCTTGTCAAATTGAACTAAAAATAATGTCTCGGGACACAATGTCTATTTTTATATGTTTCTGTTGAGAAAAATATGTCATACCGGAGTTGCAAATAAGGAAAGAATATGCTAGCTAGGTTATTAGATAGTAGCCGGACATTATCGGATATTATTCCCTTTTATGCAGAGCTTATCAGCTACTCGGTCTGTCATTTACACGATGACAGTTTACCTTGGTATATTTTCTCAAACCTGATCGCCTCATATCCATGTGTCTTGCGCAGGTTTATGAATGAATGATTTTGATCCTTCCTAAAATACGGTCATGACAGATAATAGGTAACCAAACCCGTGTGTCGGATGTGCTCAGATAATTTTGCAAGATCATTACCATTTGTTTCTCATATATAATGAGAAAGTTTTCGCTATTTCATATTAATAGTAGCCACAGCTGTTCCTTAGTCCCCCCCCCCCCCCACCAGATAGGTCTGAAGGAAGTGAATAAGCTACTTATCAATCAAGGTGGCCAGATGAAATATAAAGGGGGAAAAAGACAGATCGAGAAATTGTCACGATACTAGATTTGACAGCGGGGGTCATTAATGTGCTCTTTGTTAAACATAACGCACTCGGACAAACTGGCATGCAGGTTACTGTAACTTGCAATTTATTTGACATAACGCCCTCGCAGATTGTAGTCAGGCAAATTGTTGTAGTAGCCGAGTATTAATATATGGGACGAGACGTGAACAAAGCATTGAGCTTAGCCTCGCCAATGCAGCGAGTGGTCTATACCTACTTCGGATGTGCTGTGAGAAGACTTTCCGTACGCGAGCCAAACCGCTCTCCTACGGGCATACGTTTAGACATAGTAAAATACATACGTGTAATATTAAGACATATCAATGCGGTACATTATTGTATAATCATACAGTCATGTACTCTCTCAAGAGTGTCACTCCGGTCTATCGTTATATACGGTCGGATCATTAGAATAAAGCTATGATCATTAGAATATGCAAGGCTGTTGTATAACGTGAGACGGACCCAATTATAGCGCAGCAGGGGTGTTTAGGGCTAGGCCATTCCTACCACACTCTTCCCCCTCACATTTTACAAGTGCCTCCAGAGCCGCCAGTGTCATCCCAGGTATTT
>JAVTVY010017846.1:0-73107 GCA_036873755.1 Hanleya hanleyi | reverse complement strand
GCGCGCGCGGGGGTTCTCCGGAAGTGCGCGTCATCACCGGCAGTGCGCACGCGCGGATCAAAAGGTCAAAGGTCACCTGTCAAACGGTCTCCCTTTCGGTAAGGTTCGAAGAATACAAAGAACTTATAGTCATAATCTATACGTGTTGGACGAGTCTCTTCACTCACCGTATACACGCACCTCAATGAAATGCCCGCTCCAAACCTAGACCAAATACACGTACTTGGTCTGTGGGCTGATTTCATTGGCTCTCTATTTTTACTATAGTGCGCTTGCATTCTAACCTTAGTGGGTTATATTTTGGCCCCATCCTACACCACTGATTTCAGTTTGACTGAATCTCCAGATGCATTATGAATAAAACACACAAGACAGGGTTTTTTTTTTTTGGTGAGATCTCATTTTTTTTTTTATTCAGTGAACAACAACAACGTGAGAACAACTACGTGAAAACTAAAGCCCAGAACAAGAGGCGTGTAATTAATTGAAGCCCAGAACAAGGGGCTTGTACATTGAAAGAATTCAAGCCCAGAACGGAACTTGTACATTGAAATGATGGGCGGCCCAGTCATAGACGAGTACATCTCGGTCCTCGGCCTTGGGGTACTCGTCAAACATGTGGACGATGGTAGATAAGTCTTCCCCGGCATCGATGGTACAGGGAAAACAAGCAATATTGTCCGCACACCATACTGTCCAGGCTTTGCAACGTTTTAGTATTCCAACACCACGTCTCTGTGCCTTGATCCATGAAGTCTGTTAAATCGGGATGGAGGGGTGGTAGGCCGTACGGGTCAAAGTATTCACCCTGCTCTTCTGTCAAGTACACGGTCACCCAGTGTTCACCGGGCCGATCCATCGGGTCTGTATTCAGGACATAAGCAGCCGGATACACACGGTCTAATGGGAACACATCTCGGGCGAACACCCCTTGAAAGACCCTACGTGTTCCTGGGTCAGTCTCCAGCACCGTGGTTATCTGGTCTGTATCCATGTTAGATGGCGAAGTCACACAGCACGTTACGGCTTTTATCGATTTGAATGATGTTGTCAAACTCAGCGTAGCAGATCACATTGATGGTTTTCGGTAAAGGTGTCCCGAAGTGCAGTTCCAAGCGTAAGTTGCCTTTCTTGACGAGACTCAGTTGATGATCGTTGTCTAAGGTGGAGGTCAGATCGAAACAGAACAATGTGTATCCTTTGCCGAAATCGTCTCGACTGATCATATTTCCCTCGTCTTGGTTGATTTGGCCAGTTGCTGTGAAGAGGTTCAGATAGCTCCGGATGTAATTGTCCGTTCCAAAGTTAGGTTGTAAGGGGCGTGCCGGTACCTGTTGGCCATCCACATGCAGGGCCACGAAATTGATGTTGAACGCTTTTAGGTTGAACGGATTCCTCGAGAGAGTCCCATTATAACTCACGTTCTCCACACAAGCTAGGGTTAAACGCTTGGGCAAATCCCCCAGGAACAGGTTTTCTTGATTGACAATCATATTGCCTTTAGGTACGGAAAAGACCTTGGTCTGTACTCGTCGAATCGGGTACTGGGCTGGTTTTTTCTCCAAGGCTCTGATGTGCCCCAACTGTACACCTGGGCTGGGTTTCACTTTGCGTACAAACAGACTTGCCTCTTGGATGACAATGTTATACTCGAGGTCCTCATTCGGGGCCATCAAGGCAAACGCAGGCGTTGCGCGCACTAGTCGTATTTTGACAGGTACTCCATTCAAGAGGTATCGGTCCTGCATGAATAAGTCCGCATGCAGACGTCCCATCATATCGATCGATTGACTCTCTGCTGTGAAATCCACTCTCTCCGTATAGCCGGCGTTATCAGGACTCGCTTCCATGTTGCCTGGGGTATCTCGGTAGAACAACGGGGCTGTCAAATACGACTTTTTACCGTCACGCCCGTAGGATAACAGTGTTTCGATGTAGGCTCGGTACGGGTACGTGTTCGTCGAGGCGCTCACCAGTTTATCACTCAGGGCTATATCCACTTGCTGGAATAGCGAATGAAGCCAGAGATTCACTGGTCCCACGGGTGCCTCTGCTTTCAGGACTGTCCCATCTTTATTGGTGATTTTAGCTTTCACATATAGGTACGTATGGGCTAAATCCAGGTAGGTCGTATCTGCGTTGGTGATGGTGAATTCAATGGGGCCTGTGGCTGTAATGCTGGAAAGGGGCAGATGTTCCACCCATTGACCCTCTTCGGCACTGGTCTGAGTAGCTGGGACGGTCCATAAATCAAATTCACTGTTGGTAGAAGGACACGACTCGGCATGGATGAAAGCCATCTTTAAGAAAAGATATCCTTGGTCTTCTTCGATGTGCGTCGTCGCTGGGTCGGTCGTCGACTGGTGCGTGGTCTCGGTGGGGCAGCTCTTTATTCCCTACGGTGCGTTGTGCTTTGGCCACCAAGACGCCTCCCGCTTCTTTGGCCCGCCGTTTCAAGGCTTCTTTGGGTGCCGTACCCCCCAAGACATCACCAGCCACTTGCAGTCCACTGCGCACCGCTTGTTTGCCGATCGCTTTGACCCCACGCGTCACCAAGGGCAGAAACGTTTTGACGATGCTCCCGAGTATGTTCCCCAGTCCATATGGCATTGATAAGGCACCTTCATTATGCAAAGTGAACCGCTCGGACTTGACGGAAATGAAGTGTCAGCACCACTTTTCCTCGTTCGAATGCCACCGGTCGTCCCGTGTCGTCTCTTATATCGATGACGATGGAGCTAATATCGGTCTGACTGACCGGTAGATACACGATATGCCTGAAACTGTGGGTGACTTGAGCTCCATACGTGCCTATCACCGGGCAGACGCGCAGTAGAGGTACGTTGCTGTCGCCGACAATGTGTGCATCGACCACGTCCGAGTAGACGTACAGCCCATACATACCACCACGCATGTCCATCGGGATGTGGGCTATCTCGCCGGTGGGGCCAGCGTACCCCTGGTAGTTGAAACCCAGCATTTGCTGTAGGGTAGCACTGAGTTCGACACTCACGTTGGGGCTGAGCGTGAGATTGGCCTTGTCGTTGTGTGCGTTGTAATCGAAGTCCACATGATTTTTGAAGGGGAAAGATTTGATGGGTTTTGAAGTATTCGTGACGTCTCGTAGAGACTTATAATGCATCAGACTTCTCAGTCCACCCATGAACTCCTTGGGGGTATCGTCTTGACCTTCGGGTAGTTTGAGTCGAGTTTCTTGTCCTTCGTAGGTCACCTCGTACCATACTTCATTGGTCGCACGTTGTACCACGAGTAAGGGTATTGGATATCCACGAGTCCACATTCCCAGCGTCCAGGTAAATGCAACGGTTGTGGTAACTGGGTCACGTACTTGGTCAAGGTGTTGTCAGGAAACACATCAGCCGAGCTGTTACTGGGTAGGGTGAGGTAAAACATGATGACTGAGCTGTCCTGCTGCTGCTGTTGGTTTTAATACTTCTCCCAGCCCTTGGGCGCTAATCGTCGTGATGGTCGCGGTGATTTAGCTCTTGGTGGTTGCAGGGGGTGGCGTGGTAAAAGGGGTGAAAACGTAGGTGCCCGCCGTGGTGGTGATGTGGGAGGTGACTCCGGTTCCCAAGGTTCTGGTGGTGTACTCACATTCTGCATAAAGACCCAGCGCTGAGGGTTGCCCACCAATTCCTGTGGTACATGCATGTCTTTCAAGCCTTGAGCGAAGACCTCCCATCCTCGAGGATTCGTGTGCGTCCTGCGTTGACGCATCAGGGCATTCACTAAATCCGTCATGTGGGTCCCGGGGACCACCTGATTCTGTACCAGGAGTTCGCCTTTATCATTCCAAGTCATGTTAGGATTCTGTTTCATCCGTTGTAATACCAGGCCAGCTTGTTTCTTGAACGAGGCAGGTACACTCTTCAGGACTTCGTCTTCGACCCACTGTGGGGCTGTGGAAGGTACTCCACCCGGCTGTTGGAACGGTGCTGAGGTCGGCGGTGTGTCACGTGGTGATGGTGGTGGTGGTGGAGCAGAGAGGGTTTTGTATTGGTCCATGAACGTCATGTACCGCTGAAGCGTCTCATTGTACCGTTGTACTTTCTCACTATCGCTTAACCCCGGTCTCTGTAAGATCTGTTGCATCTCTCCATCGAGGGTGTTTATCGTCTTCACCGTAGAAGGGACAGGGTAGGGCGATTGGAGGTTTTGAAGGAGCCGAGGTTCGACGAGGACCATTTTTTTCGTGTGGTTCATTGTCGGCCGAAGAGTCCACCCAATACTGGACCCAACACGGAAGCGGCCAACGGTGCTAAGATGGCCCCGAGAAATCCACCTTGCTGTAACACCTTTTTCTTTTGTGTTTGAGACACTCGCTTCTGGACTAAGGTTCTTAGACCTGTCTTATGCTTGGCCAACTTGGTCTTCTGAGCCGGAGTCAGTGGTACGTTGCCTTTTAAGATATTGAGTCCAATCTCGCACAGACAGCACACGAGAGCAGGGTCCGCACCGCGTACAATGGTTCGGACTAACTCGGGTGGGGCCGTCTTCAATACACGGAGCGTGGGAGCGTGCTTCCGTACTCGCGCAGACATCCTGTACAACTAATGCTAGAACCCACAATTCTGCTCTTTTTATCTACTTCAGAGAACACAACCCTGCTGTGGTATTCATTCTTTTTTATTATCCCCATCATCAAAACACACACACACCCCAGCTGGGGGAGCCACTGTAGGTGTGTTTACATTATTTTTGCATGTACACGTGGTGAGTCTCTCCGGGAAAGATGCCGGTCCGTAGTCGAAGGTGGTCGGGGGTGGTTTGCTTCAGGTCGAAGAGCATATACCCGTGCTGAGGGGTTGTCGCATCTTTAAAGGCTTCCAATGCAAACGGTGTGCGGCCGGGATACATCTGTCTCGCCAGGTGCAGCAGTTGAGTGGTATCTCTCGGGTTTTTGAAGACCACCATGTAGTGGGCATTTAAGCTGATGTTCCGATGTTCTTTGTTTTTACTGAACAGATTCTGCACAATGTAGATGATGCTGAGCCGTCGATGGTGGCTGCCTTTGGTAAAGAGTTGGGTGACCCGCGCATCCGTCTCCGCCATGAGATCATCCAGAACCACCAAGGTGTCGGGTTCCAAATCGGCCAGGTTAGGTAGGCCTTCCACGAACGTGATGTGGGGCATTGCTGCATACGCTTCCTGCCATTCTCCGTAACACCACACGACTCTGGCAATGGGTGGAGTGATCATGCTGTCGGCGTGTTGAAGGAGCTTCCTGACGAAGTGCGTTTTGCCGGAGCCCGTCGGTCCTGCGATGACGCAGGTGAAGGGATGCTGCCACCGAGGGTCCATGGTTGGAGGTGTATCCGTTGTCGTGGTAACCCGCTCTTGTAAATTTGGTACGAGTGAACTGGAGTGGTGGTGGTGGGCACAACGTCGGTTGTCGTTGTCTGTTCACGTTCAGGGATGATGATGGTGGTGATGGGTACAACGTGGGTCGTCGTCGTTGTCGGTTCACTGTGAGGGATGAAATCCGGTGGGTCTTCAGACGTAGTGGATGTACTTGGTGTAAGTGTGGAGCTTACACTCGTTGTGGCTTGTACACGGGGTGTGGTGGTGGTGATGGTGGTGACTGGGCTGGATACGACTGGTGCTCTCTGTAGACCGGTTTCTCTGATGGCTGGTGTTCTCAGTTGGTTAAGTAACGTGCTGACATAGGCTACGTCGTAAAGCACACCTCCGTACAACACACTCGGCAGGGTTAGCACTAGTACACCAAAGCCTACTTGCACTTTGCGCGTTTTGGAAGACGCTGTGTTCAGAGACGGTTGCACCGTGTTCATGGTTGGACGTGGAATGAAGGAGGACGGTAGTGGTGTCTGGTTTTATAGCCGTTTCACCTGGTTGGCAGCGACCCAGGAATTGAAGGAACTGGGCCAGCCTTGCCATTTGACGAAATGAAACAGTTTGCCACGTCGACGTTCCGTTTTCAAAATCTGCTCCACCGTGTAGTAGTCTTGCTGTGATTTTACGACAGGCTGTAATTCCATCTCGTAAAACGTGCCTAGCAGCGGTTCCCCTTGAAGATCTTCCAGTTCATAGACTCGCCGCTGTCGGGGTAGGCGCCGTTTAATCAGGAAGTGCTCATCGCTCCAGTTGGGCAAGTAACTTTTCTCGAACTTGCCCTTGACTTTACTGATCCGTACAGGGTCCCCGACCTTGAACATCTCCTTCGTCGTTCGCTGCGATGGCCTGGGGTACAAGACACGCCGGACTTGGGCTTCATTGCGTTGGGTCACGGTAATGGGAGCTCTCTGTATACTTCGATGATAGGCTCGATTGTAACCCCTCACCAGTTTCGGGAGAACATCGATGTACCGCCGTGTATTCTTATAGGTGAAATATTTATACATGTGACCTTTAAATGTCCTGTTGAACCTTTCCACCACGGATGCCTTGGTCTCGTTGTACGTATGGAAGAAGAAGACCTTCTGGGCTTTCAGAAAGGCTTGGAACGGTCTGTTGAGGAATTCCGTGCCTTCGTCGGTTTGCAAATACAAAGGTTTGCGCCCGGTCTTGAAGATGTCTTTGAACGCCGCTATGAGATTCGCCCCCGTTTTCGTCCGGATGGGTACCACCCACGCATACTTGGATAGGATATCGATGCACGTCAAGATATACCGATTCCCATCGTTGTGTTTGGCAAAGGCGCTCATATCGACCAAATCCGCTTGCCACTGGGCATCTATTCCTCCCACGATGACCCGGTTCCGTAGAAAATGGCGACGGACAGCTCGATGTAAGGTATAGGTGTCTTGTTTTCTTAACCAATCTCGGACTTGGGTACGTTGTATCCCCTGGGGTTTGGCCGCTCGATAGAGAGCCGACAATGCACTATAGGCCGCCGGACTGTCGGGACTGTAGTATAAGTTATCCAACACCTTCTCCCAGCGCTTCATGGTGACACAATGATGATGGACCCGGAGAGTATGGTTTATTTATAACAAGTTTCTACCACCGTTGTGTTGGTTGACTCAGTTCAGCCGGATAGTCTATAGCCTCGTCGTCGTCGGGTTCATGACTAGACAGTTGTTCATGGGGTTCAGCCAGCGCGTCCTCCATAGCACGAGCCCACCCCAACTCGTCTGATGATCGTTCGTCCGGTGTAAGCAGCTGGTCCACAATAGGCACTACTTTCTCCAAGGCTGACCACAGATGGGGGTCTAGGGTGAAGTTTCGCGTAGGATCTTGGTAACGTCCCACACGGGCGAAGAGGGAGGTACGGTATACGTAGATGGCATTGTCTATGTGGATGAGGTGTCCATCGAGCTCGCCGCTCAACACCCGTTTAAATTTGGTCCAGCCGTCACGCTGTAGCGTCACCGTAGTGGATGTGGACTCCGGATCCCACCCACAGACATCCCGGTCTTCCACCAGGGTGACTTTATCTTCATAGACGTGTAACCCCACCTGGGGTGTAAGGGGCAGGATGGCTCGTAGGACGGATGACATGCTTGCTCCAAATGTCGAACGGTGAATGACACACACTCTGTCTGACCCTGGTATTTATAGTGTCAATACCACAGCGCCAGGGTCAATAGGGCACAGACTAGTATGAGGCCAACCAGCCGGTGCTGGTTCCGGCGTGAGCGCTCGTGGTCCATAGCCCGAGTATCAAGGATGGCTGTCATAGTCCAGTAGTGGTGAATGATGGCACGCCTCTCCATCGAGTGCACTCTGTGGAGGACCGCTTCTGTGAACTCGTTCAGGATCTGGCGTCGTCCCTCGTTGTCATCGCCATCTGCAAACATGGACCGGACCACTGCTCGGTAACCCGAGAATGAATTCACCACGGTGGCATACTGTAAAATGCGAGTCGCATGGGGCTGGATCTCCGCCATGGCTCTGCAACCGTAGAAATGAAGGTGTAGGATCCAGAGGGATGTGTTTTATAGACCAGATGTAGCTCTACGGGTGTAGTCCGTGATACGTACTATTCTGATGGGTTATGTGGCTCCTATAGAGATAGCACTTCATCGACCATGGGGATTACTTTTTCCAAGGCTGTCCATAGATCAGGGTGCAGAGTAAAACCACCTTGCTTGAGACAGAGGAGTCGAGCAAAATAGGGACCGCGGAAAATGTAGACGTCGTCACACAGGTGAATGCTATCACCGTCGAGGTCACCCAATAACACCCGTTTCAAGGTAGTCCAGCCTTCCGGGGATAAAGAGACACGCGCTGGTTCAGACGTACACCAACACCTACTGTCGTCATCGATGAGCTCCACACGTTTGGGATACAACAATAGGGTGCAGTCCGGTGTAAGAGTGCGGGTCTCCCTCACACGCTCGTCTTCAGGCAAGACTTCAACCGGAGGTACTGCTGGGTGCCAGGGAAAATCTTCTCCACGTCTCATGCTTTCGTCTCATACAAGCGGGTAGGCAAGCAGGCTGGCTGGCTGGCTAGAGGTGAAGCAGGCTAGAGGTGAAGCAGGTAGGCAGGCTGGTCAGGTCAGGTTAGTCAGAGTGCTCCGCAGGGTAGTGCAATGAATACACCCAATCCACTAAAAATCACCTCTTTTATACGTTTTTCTGACAATGCCGCCATCTTGTATTACAACATGGCCGCCAATGCCGCCATCTTGTATTACAACATGGCCGCCAATGCCGCCATCTTGTATTACAACATGGCCGCCAATGCCGCCATCTTGTATTACAACATGGCCGCCAATGCCGCCATCTTGTATTACAACATGGCCGCCAATGCCGCCATCTTGTATTACAACATGGCCGCCAATGCCGCCATCTTGTATTACAACATGGCCGCCAATGCCGCCATCTTGTATTACAACATGGCCGACAATGCCGCCATCTTGGTACCACCACCCACCACCACAATCCGCCACAACACCTATAGATTATGTTTATTACTAGGACGTCAGCGAAATACTAGTACCCATCCTCCGTATGGCAGAACTGTACAACCCAGAACAAGTCTAGACATGCCTTGATCACGTGATCGTCATTGGGAAACCCCCACTGGGGAATCCCCGACTGGGAAACCCCTCCAAGTTCCTCCACAATACGGCCCGGGGGGAACAAAAAAGTAGGTCAATACGCGCTGTAATCCACTTATACTACTACTAATGTTTAATATATCTGTGGCGTTTTCGTTGTCAAAGAGGTCGAACACAAGGAACATACCGGGGCACCATAGAGTGAGTATGTTCTAATGTGATAACGCGAGACAGGACTGCACGATCTAATGTGGATTTCAAAAATAAATCGACATACCAACAGTGTTAATGACGCGAACAGGTAGCCCGTGCTTAATAAACGACCTGTTGACTCCGAATCGCAGAAAATGTCACGTTATACCTTGCGTTTACATAGTTGTTTGTTTATGTCGGCCACTTGTGGAACGCGTTGACCGTTACACTATGTTAAAGAATCTGTTGCATGCGATGTCCTGCCGTAATTTGATGCTTCGCTGTTAAATTCGACTCGGACTGGTCAAGTGATGAACACCTCTCTCCCCATTTATCGCTAGCAATTTTCAGTCGAACATACGGCTATTAACTGGAATTATGACTTTTGCTGTTTCGCCTATCCATGAAACTATACTATTGGATTAGGTGAGTGAATGTAGACTTCAGTTAACAGTTTACAGTTCACAATTCGAGAGGGACTACTTTATTTAGTTGGGCACGATTGTTCTCAAATTGATTCGCCATGATTCCATTTTCACGAGCTGCATGTACCTTCCCAAAGGTAAATACCCTGCCCAATATGTCAAATCCATAAGTTCAAATAAAGAGATTTTATCAATAAACTGTATTTCTGATATAAGCTTGCCTGGATGAGGCTTGCGGATATACTGACATTCGGAACCAGAGATGTCACAACAGCGCTTTCTTTGAGCAACTCTTTTAGTCATTTCTTTGAACGCAAGAAATTGAAAAAAACTCTGTTGACGTGGCTTGACAATAGCAAGCGTCAAATACGACTTTCAATACTCAGCCGTGGTCCATAAAAAAAATTCCCGCGTCAATAATCGAAATACCTATTTCGTATGCAAGTTAGCACCAAAGTTAGCCCGTCGCGGGCCCAATGAAGGAAGGAAGGCCCCCAGACTGAGGACAAGACAAAAAGCAGCAGATTGCTGGGCACAAACCCGCAAAAGAAATGGATGAAGTTGATCAAACAATCATCTGGGGTTTCGAATGAAATCTGAGAATATTGCAGAGCGTGGGACGCAGAAGTTGTTTTCATTTCATCGGTGCGGAGAAATGCATGAAAGGCTAATAGAAACATGGAGTTAAACATGCAACGTTGATAATGCGAAGAAGTGGTATGGTCCAGCGCCATGACCAATTTATGCAAAATCGGTTTTGTAATTGGAAGCCTTGCATCACTTGCTGGAAACGTGTTTCTGCATCATTGTAAAACTTTCTTGAATGATACGGTGGGATGGGGTAACTCAATTTGTGCACATAACTTAATGCAGATGTATAAGAAGTTACGGGGGACGACACGTAGGACTCCGCTATCAAATAGGCGATGAAGTAAGCTGTGAAATTGTTACTGGAATAGAATACATCAGATTGTAGCGCACACAAAAGATCTTGTATACTGCCCATGCCCTGATGTAGGCTCTCAGTGAGCCAGCGGTAAGAGCACTGGCTCTTCCGGCAGAGTATGCATCTTCCTGCATCCACAATTTCCTCAGGAGTATGCCCTAAGGTGGCCAGGCAGACAGAGATGAAACTGCGTGTGGTAATGCTTCTGCATCGGGTCTCAGACATTTGAACCACTCGACCTGTAGAAGAGGAAGGGAGTCAGTCAATGTTTTATCCACCCCCGCGATATGGACAGCTTGTAACAGAATGTTCCATTTCAGACACACCCAGACTAGCATGCGAATGAAATGCCCGATGTGTTTATCCTTGGATGTTTTCTTACTGATGATGCTGACCAGAGCCAGATTATCAGTGTGCATAGAAATGCACTTGTTCGCTAAATGCTCGCCACATTATTGTGAGTGTTACTATAATGGGATAAAGTTCCAGGAATGTGCTAACAAGAAGTTGAGGCAATAGGACAGTCTTCTTATTGAAACTATGAAGGAAATCAATCCATATGCGCAAACCTTTCTTCGCCGCCTGGGTAAGGCGTATTCGGCGGTATGACCGAGAAATCCCAAAGGCCAGATCAATAAGACGCCGATGAAAAGCTCTGCCTGGTACCACCACTGAACAAGTGAAATTTAATAATCCAATGATGGATTGTAATTCAGCCAGGGTAACTTTTGACCGTGTCAGGAATTTTTCTAGTAGAGAAAGGCATTTGCTCAATTTGTTCATGGGCAGCTGAACAACCATTCGCACCGTGCTCATAACCCAGAAAGATCATAAGTACAGGCAAAAATGTTTTGTCTACCACAATCACCTGTCTCATGTAGGCCAGTGATACTAGCAGTAAGTGGACCAGTAATAGTTACATAAGGCGGGGTGTTGTGGATACACCAGTGCTATCTAAATTATTGCGAGGAGTGGGGTCAGATTGTGGGCTACCCCCAACCAGGGTGGGAGTGAAGTTACTTTAGCCATAGCCGCCTGGATGGATGAGTGGACTTTGGCCAATTCTGCTTGATAAAACGAAGCATTATAATCGATTATACACGTTCGGATATGTTCGCTTTCAAGTTGGTTGAAGATGTATGCGGCGAAGCCTCGGTGGAATTGCCCCTTGTAACCTTAACCGACTTAAATCGGCGCCCACCGCTTCTGCAGCACCCAATGCTACTTTCCGTTTGCGAGGTGTTACTGAAAATAAAAGGGGAGCTTAACAGCAATTTGAATTAAGCCAGTCCTCGCAATTAGGAACCGACTCGGCAAAACTCCTGTGGTGTTAAAATAACTCCCATTTGATGCCATTCTAAAAACTGCAGAGGAAAACTGATTATCGTTATACATTTACCTCAGCTATTGCTGAATGCTGTAGCCAATTGTGAGGGTTGTTTAATGTAGCAATATCGTATAGATTTGCGTTGGGTGGGGAGAGGGGGGAGGGGGGGTTTAAGAAGCCCAAGATGCAGTAAACTAAGGAGTATAATATACGTACAAGTAAATTAATGAGTAGCTGTTCAGGACAATACAAATACAATGGCTGCAAACTATATTCGCTCGGCCCTGGCACTATGTGAATGGTACGAAGAAAATAATGCTAACCCTGGCATTGTGTAATGGGTACCGAACAATGAAGGTCAATCTGTTGATGTATAATGGGTACAGAACACTGAATGTAAAACCTGGTAAGGTATAATGGATACAGAACACTAGATGTCAACCCTGGTAAGGTATAATTGGAACAGAGCACTGAATTTCAACCTTTGCAATGCCTGCTGGGTAACAACCAAACAACGTCAACCCTGGGTACAGAACAAACAGTGTCAACAATTGCGATAGGGTACAGAACAAACAATGTCAACCGTGGGTACAGAACAAAACAGTGTCAACCATGGCGATAGGGTACAGAACAAACAATGTCAAAATATCAATCCTGGGTACAGAACAAAACTGTGTCAACCCTGGTGATGGGTAGAGAACAACAAAGTAAACCATAGGTACAGAACAAACAGTGTCAACCACGGCGACAGGGTACAGAACAAACAATGTCAACCCCAGATACAAAACAAAACAGTGTCAACCATGACGATAGAACAAACAATGTCAAACTTGGGTACAGAACGAAACTGTGTCAACCCTGGCGATGGGTACAGATCAAACAATGTTAAATCTGGGTACAGAACAAAACAGTGTCAACCCTGGCGATGAGTACAGAACAAAAAAAAGTCAACCTGGCAATGTATAGTGGGTACTGAGCGCTGAATGTCAACCCTGATAATGTATAATGGGTACAGAGCAATGAATGTCAATCCTGACAATGTATAGCATGTACAGAACATTGAAAAACAATGTCAACCCTGGGTACAAAATAAAACAGTGCCAACCCTGGCGATGGAAACAGACCAGGGAATGTCAACCAAGTATACCGAACAAACAAAGTCAACCCTGGTAATGCATAAAGGGTACAGAACACTGAATGTCAACCATGGTAATGTATGATGGGAACCGAACACACTGAATGTTTACCCTGGTAATGTATAATGGATACAGAACAATGAATCGGAGGAGGATGGACGGTGAAGATCTGAAAAATGCATGAATAATGTTATTCATCAAATGTTTCAATTGAAGCAATACCATATGAACGGATGTTGGAGGTGAACTGGTTAGATAGATATGGTGATAAAATCACTCTCATTGAAATTATATAACGGACATGAGGGAATGCTTGCCAATTTGGTACGACATATAACAGCTATATATCACCCATGAGAATTAATGTTCTGGCGAGGGGCACAAACTTACTAGACACTCACATTTACTTTAATAAATTAGAAAGTTGACCTCATTGAAAACAGCATGAGGGGACGTCTTCTTCGATATCCAGAAGCGCAAATCAGTTGAACAGAACATACTTTTTTAATTGTTATTACAGTATCGTGCAAGATTTAACCCTAGTTGTAGCAGGTAATATGTGCTGTTCTGGTAAGCGGTAGCTGTGTTAATAATTGTAGGCGGTGATTAATTCGAGTACAGCTGCCCTACACTACTACAGCCGCTAATTAAAGCAGGACGAAGGCTGTGGTACGAATAGTATTTCGTCTTGTCTGATAAATGCACACCATCTCCATAAAATCTTCCTTTCATGAAACGTGACTGTAGTCGCTCCATGGATGTTATATCCTCATCTGAGGGCAACACAAAGTAACCAGTATGTTTCCAGTATATAGCATATAAATCTGCAGCGAGTTCTGTTAACAAAATTAAATTTATTCTCGATGCAATGATATTATATTGGCACCAGTTTGAATAGTGTGGAAAACGAGGGAGCAACTAACATACTACAATAATACTGAGTTGGTATGACTGATGTAGTAGTGTAACTAATGATAGCAAACGGTAAGCCTTCCTCCGGCTCCAGGCCCATTATCATTATCACAAGTAATATCTGGATGGAGATTACGAACTAGGTGCAAGTCGTATTTAATTAGGCCATTGACTAACCGATCCCCCACCCCGTGGAAAGTTGCTGTTGTGGAGTCAGTCAAACGAAAATCAGGCTTCGTGCCCTTCCGTGAACATGGGGACAAATGTGACGACAACTGGCGGAAGTTCGAATGTTCCAACAACAGCGGCAGTAGGGGCATGTTTTTTTTAACGCGCGTTATGCTCCTGTTGATGTTCGGAATAATTGGTTACCCGCACTCGGCCTCAATAAAACCTTACATAACACTTTACTGTTTACTGAAAGATGTTAGTCCGAGTGAGATGACCGTCGAGAGTGAGCGTCTGATTGCGGCTCATCGATTGTTTGAAAATAAAGGCGGTATATCGACAGGGGAAGTCACTCTAAATTGTATTGCCTCCCACATTTCAAAGTAGATGCATGTGAGGTAACTCCGAATGAAAAAAAAATCGGTTTCGCATAAAATGATATAAACATTATGGTATTTTGTGCAAGACTACTTGAATCCTATTTATCTTGTCGAGAGCATAATTAGTTTTATCGGGGTTTTAATCAGACTCTCTGTTTTATTAGGCGTTTCGCAGGGCTCAATTGTAGGACCATTAATGTTTATGTTGTATATTAATGATCTACCCACAGTTTTACAATATGTTCGAGTTGAGTGTATGCCAACGATTCCAAATTCTCAAACAAGTGAAGTGTGTTGACGATTGTAACTTGTCCAGAAAGATTTCAATAACGTTCTAGTATGGTGTTTTAAATGGAAATTGTTTTAAATCTTTTGAGGTGTAGAGCCAAAACCTTCGCCACAAAGCGTATTGTTCACGGCAAAACGCAACATCAATATGTCTTGGTGTTTATTGTCTAGTTTCCTACGTTTTAATAGCCATATTTACTTTTGTGGGGAAGTTATACAATGGTTGGTTTTATTTAAGCGCTCGTGTAAATCGTCTAAATGACAAAAATGTGTTATCGTTGCCCAATTATTTAGTCCAGTCGACTCGAGTATTGTACTTACGTGATATTGAACGCGTAATCAAACGAATCATTACGGATAAGAACTTCTTTTAGTCTTGCATGTTTTGTCCAATTTAATATACCCTCGTCGTGTGGTACATTGGCTATGTTATAAAACAAGGTGTCAATAAACACGCTATGACGATGTCGCTCATCGTTCTCGGACATTCCTGGTTCTGGGATCTTATCTCGTCGTTTAGCTGGTTTTCCGACAACGTCAGGGATTGTTTGCGACAGATTGACATCAACATCGGTCATAAATATTTCACATCTTCTATTTGAGATGGTGCTTTCAACGGGCTTTGTCCAAGTTGCTTCATCCCGGGAATATATTGAGTCGTCGGTCATGGCGATTCGCCTGTTACAGGTTTAACATTGGTGGCATTTAGCATTTTTAGAAGATATCAGTGTCTTTTGCTGAGGCCGACAGCCCGGAAGTGTTTTCCTCCGTGACACAAGAGCAGCAACACAGACGGTAACAAGAAACATAACGAGTGCATAGCTAGCCACAACGGCTAGTGGGATTGTAACTAATTCCGGCCTACATGAAAACTCCTCGTTTACACTAATAACGTATAACCCATCGGCGAAGACTTGTCCCAGTGTGTATGCTCCCCCGATCAGAAAGTCTAAGATCCACATGGCCACTGATATCATCGCTGCTCGGCATCTGGTGAACTGGGTTCCGTAGATGATATGAGACGTAACGCTTGTACCAATCATAGGCAATGGCATCAAACAAAAGAACAGATACAGATGGCAGCCAGTAGTCTACAGAGGCGGAAATGATTCATAGAGTGTGACCAAGAGACCATTTCTGGAATATCACATTGGTTCTGCCAACAGGAATGGAAATAAGACCCACCGCTATATAAGTCTTGAAATTAAACGAAAACTGGCTGTTTTTCCTGATATATTTTCAATGACAATTACTACGACCCAACCACAAAACACGAGAGAAACAAATATCTCTGCAATTGCAAGTTAGTGGTGTAATTCTTTCTGTGGTCGTGTTTGTATCTTTTACTGTGGATACTTCACGGGCGTTTTTACCTCCGTCGATCAGACGGAGGTCTAGGAGCGCAACGTGAAATCTCCCGCCAAACAATTGTCATATGGGGAACCCACGACTCATAGTATTTCCAATAGGGATCGTCATGGTTCCCGACGAAATCTTGAATCTTTTCTTTGGACACAATTGAAATAACGGGGTTCCCCATTGCAATGTATTGCAGCACTTGGGCCTTGCTTCTGTAGTCGGGTTCCACCTCAATCTCGATCCGGTCCTGTCCTCGCAAAATGGTACATCTTCAGAAAATTTATGACCTAGGCCTATCCCAAAGTTCACAAGATCATTATTGTTTAGCATCATCAGATAAACAAGAATAGTACGATCAGACAACATGCAGGCGAAAATACTGTATAATTGACGTAATTCGTTGTTTTCCGCGTTTCAATGGTTGATCTTCAATGCATAATCTAGGTCAACTAAATTTATAATGTCTGCTGCTTCAAACTAGTAGGCCTACAAGTACGTTCAGTTTTATTTTTTTAACAACAAAACTTGCATAATGTTCGCAACAAAAGTACATATCATCGGGCGTATGAACAGTACTATGTATTGAATGAAGAACAGAAATGCTGCAAATGCCCTGACCTGATCATGTACATGTCACGCTAAGAACCTTGGAATAGGTCATAAATTTCCCGAAGATGTACCGTCTTGCGGCACCAGTCCATTCACACCCATTCATCTCCTCGTGAGTTCGTCCGTTTGTGTGAATCGTGTACCTGTCATTCACTTTGTAAGTTACTACAGTCTGATAAAACTGGTGTTGATAATTGTAATCTTTATTGGCAATGATCATTGACACAAAATATCTCCTCCAAGCAGCACGCAAATTGCGTGTTTTACGGTTTCCAGGGGCAACGTTTTGAAGGGGATAACTCCGCTCAATACTTCTAGAGCACTTGTACAAAAGTTGTCTCCCTTGGTATTTTTTTTCTAGCTTTGTTGTCTTATCAGTTCTAATATTTTTTTTTAACTTGTTCAAACGATATAAAGATGAACAATTATTCTGAAATTAATTTGAGGGATTCTCCAATCCAATCAAGATTTTGCAGAACTAGAACACTTTCCAGCCATTTCATTTAATTTTTTGGGGGTCTTTTTTTTGTCTTCGTTTTTTTTTTTGTTTTTGTTTTTTTTCATTCTGGCTTTAGTGAGTCTGTGTGACATAAAAGAGCAATAAACCTGATTCTTTTAATTTCTGTTTCGTAGAATGAAAGAAAACGTGAATTTATTTTGAAATAAAAAAGTTCATCATTCTGTGCTTTTGAAACAGTCTGTCAATTTGGAACCTGCTTTGATTTTTGAGTTGTAAGTTGGTGCAGTGATCTCAATGTACATCATCATCATAATAAAGGAGTTAATTGTTCATCTTGAGCTTGACTAGTTTTGATCCATATCACCTAACGGTCTGGAAAAAGACTTGATAGATCTTGAAAAAAGTATGGAAAAGGTCTGGAATTTTGAAATCCCCAAGGTGTGGGAACCCTGTCGTTTTCTTTCAGTTGATGATATCCACCAGCCTGGTTGTTCAAAAACAGTTATTCTAAATTTTGCTGATAAATTATATTTCCGGGGAGGGGGGGCGCTTTATCTTGGCATTTGGCAGTTGAATAATGGTTTGATTTTGCAGAAGCACCAATTGATCTACCTGCGTGAGTCTGTAAACTTATTTAATAAAGCTGATAAATAATATACATATGCTTTTCATTTATCCTAACAGTTTAGTGACATCCACATTGTGTGCTGTGATACTTGTTGATGAAGAATAATTTGCTTGTTAAGCCCTGATAATATTCTGAAAACTTATTCTGAATTGTAGCTGAAAGAAAGGAGTGTCTATATTCCACATGTAGGCCTACATTATTGAGATTTTTGACTGATAGCATGGATGGAACCTTTCTCAATTTTGTTTTGTAGTTTTAAGCCCTGGACATACCACTGGGCATTTATTTGCCATACGATCACATTTCACATACTTTGTTCAGCCCCGTGATCTGGAACCAAACAGACAGTATCACTAGATGAAATAAGGAGAACATGATATACATTTCAGGTCTTACCAATGCCAAATGACTTGAACAGAAGACAATTAGACAAAAAGAAAATCAATAAATATATCAATAAATAATAAATTACATAGAAAATTTTCTTGTCTTTGCAAGGGGGACATCAGACACACTGACAACACAGACCATTCATTCAAATTTCGCCTTCCATTGGGCAGGCAGAAATATTCCTCAAACACAGTATACATATTCTCTCTTGTGATAAACATTACGCATGTAATGATGACCGGCAGAGTGATACATGTGTCAATCGGTCAGACATTTTCAAGGATGCCCAGTTTTAACTTAAAACAACCATGCCGGACTTCATTCCTTATCTCAGAATAATTGGATCTAACTTTTACAAAACCTGCAGCCCCCAATAGCTCCTGGATCTAGACCACATAAATGAAGGGATCTAGTTTATCGGTGCTATGGCAAAAATATCATGTAGAATGGGATTGTGTGGATAATATCAGATTCATGAAAGTTGAAGTCCTGCAGCATGCTCCACAAATATCATCAAAGGTCACAAAACTTTCTGGTCTGCGCCAGTGTGGATCTATACTTGTTTTTTTTTTTTTTTTTTTTTACAAAATTATCTCCCTTTACCAGGTGAGGACTTGAATGTGTCTGAAATGATTTAGCTTCTAGAAACAAAGACTTCATTTCCTGAGTAGAGGTAAAAATCGAACATATTTTGATTATTTTAGTCAAATTTCAATTCCACTTCTGGTATATGTACATGTATAAAATACATACAGAATGAACTGCATACAGAATAACACAAAGAACAGGTATATGTATCTCATTACATTCTTAACCAAAGATCAATACCTGGGTGATATTACAACAATACCATGGTGTTATATATTGCTATGATTGGCTTAACTTTAGCTGCTGATATTTCTAACTTGAGCGTAATGGGCAATCATACTACATTTATTTTCATAATTTCATTTATTTTCACAATAAGCAACATAATCGAGATTAGCAAGTGAAGTTTTACAACATAATATAATACGCATCATGGATCTCCTTCAGTTTAGTGTAGACATATATACCCTTGGATATCTGTTACCCTGATTCAGTCATAATATTGTCTGTATTATATTGATGTCGACAAGGAATATACATAATTACTTGATAGTATTATTAATTGTATGTTGTTTATGATTAGCATGAACTTTTTATTCGCTGGAATCCGGCCATTTGTTCCATATGGGCGATATTCTCATCAGCCATCACCATTCAATATGAATGTGATACATGTACAAGTCCATGGTAATTGATACATTATGGTGAAGGTGACCTGTAACACCAGTATACAAAATTATTCTGAGCTCATTGAATTAGCGCATGATGCTGAGACAGATCAGAACGGAATGTCGGTAAAATCAGATGTGTTTGTAGAGGATTCTGTCAATGAGGATGCTATACTGTACACATACAAAATATGAAGTGTTGATGTGTAGGGCCTATAGCATAAAATCACAAGCAAGTTGGTAAAACTAGGCACACAGGGTCTCATTTCTGACGCTAACGTGTTGATTTGGGTGGGGGTGTCCTCTCATGGGGAGGTGTGGGTGGGAAGGGGCCTAATGTCTCAAGCAGTATTCCAGGTTTTCCATCAATATACTCTATTCCATACCCCAATATTTCAAGCACGTGAAATCAAAGAAATATTATTTGCGGGGAATGTGGCTTCCACATCCCTAGCTGGACATGCTAGTGGGGAACCCTCAATCTCACGTTAATTACCATTGGTGAAGTTAACGTCAACAAATGCAAAATTGAGCTTGGCATCCGGCCCTATGCTATTCAGTGATGTACTATTCCCCTACTGATCCTGTTGCCTCGACGGAGGTCTTTGCGCTCATTCAGCTCTTGTTATATTCTGTCTTACTTCATCTAAATTGAAAACCAACATTTAATTCAGACATAAAACATTTACTCTATTGCTGCGGATATACATTTTTTTTTGAAGGCTAAACAATGAACTTTTCGCAGGTCCTGACTGTCTATAGTGTTATAATATTATCATACTGAATCCTGATTCAGATGATCTAATATTCGTGTTCCCTGTTATATTATTTACATCCATTCTTTTATAAGCTTATTATGTTGACGTAATTTTTCGAATGTGAGTTCTCTGTCAATAACTAAGATCGCCCTGGAAATGTACTGATATTTACACAATCTAGCAAGCTAAAATTCAGAAGAGTGAACCAGGGCCCTACGTAATCTTAAATGTTTCTCGGTGAAAATTAGACGAACAAACACCATAAGGATGGCATTTCTGGTCCTACGTAATGGACACGCATTATCCCGTATCGGCTGTCATGGCTACATGGTTACCAATAATATATATGGAGTATAGTTCTCCCTCCAGTAAAATAAGTTGGTGTGTGGCGAACGTGACAAAATCCAAGTGCCTGGTCCATCATTCAATACTCACTCGTAGTCTATTAAAGAATTTCCGCGTCCATACTCCGAAGACCTATTCCACATTTCATAAACATACACAGCCAGAAAAACGGTGTTGGTCCAACACCATTTTTTAGTGTTGAGGCCAGTTCAACACCAATAAGTGGTGTTGAGAAACGGTGTTGACATAATTCAACACCAAAATGTGGTGTTGAGGCCAGTTCAACACCAAAAAACGGTGTTGAGAAAATGGTGTTGACCCAATCCAACACTGAAAAATGGTGTCGAGACCAGTTGAACACCAAAAAACGGTGTTGAAAGAATGGTGTTGAAAATGTAACACTGAAAAATGATGTCAGACCAGTTCAACACCAAAAAACAGTGTTAAGACACCAGTTTAACACCAAAAACGGTGTTAAGAGAATGGTGTTAACATTCCAACATTGAAAAAAAACAAGGGTTATGTGAAACCCGGCAGGTTCGCCGTTTAGGTTTACGCCAATAAGGATGTTACCAACTACAAATTGATATTTGAATTTACTTCAATTTCAAAATTTCAAATTTCAATTTAAGAAAAATGCAATTTGAATTGCCAGCCCTTATAAAAAAAATACCATGGTTTACAACAGAATGAACCATGGTAACCATGGTAATACCATGGTTGTCATGGTAATACCATGGTACGGATGTATCATGGTTTGCATGGTATTCCCTTGGTACATATGTACCAACCATGGTTTGCATGGTATTACAATGGTAATACCATGGTGTACCAATGTACCATGTTCAACTATGGAAATACCATGGTACAGATGAACCATGGTTCAATATACCATGGTTAACCACTTTGAACAATAGTAATAGCATGTTACATAAAAGCCATGGTACAATATACCATAGTTATTTTGTTAGTGACAAAAAAAAACAATTGGAAGGATTTCAATTTACGAGAAATAAATGAATGGATGCTACGGTGGCCCGTTAGGGCCATTGTCGTTTTATTTTGATTTCCTATGTTTTTCTTCCATTTCTGAAGAAACCAACTTAATTTTCTAGATTTTCTTTGTATTTTCCAAGAAATCAACTGAATTTTCAGCGATTTCATAGCAATATTCTGCGAATTTTCCGTGTTCAACGACCTAAAAACAGGGACAAAGTCGAAGAAAAACCTATAAAATTCTTGAAAAACACCAAATATAATTTCCTCCTCGGATATAATATTTCCTCCGCGGATATAATATTTCCTCCGCGGATATAATATTTCCTCCGCGGATATAATATTTCCTCCGCAGATATAATCATTTCCTCCGCGGATATAATATTTCCTCCGCGGATATAATATTTCCTCCGCGGATATAATATTTCCTCCGCGGATATAATATTTCCTCCGCGGATATAATCATTTCCTCCGCGGATATAATATTTCCTCCGCGGATATAATATTTCCTCCTCGGATATAATCATTTCCTCCGCGGATATAATATTTCCTCCGCGGATATAATATTTCCTCCGCGGATATAATCATTTCCTCCGCGGATATAATATTTCCTCCGCGGATATAATATTTCCTCCGCGGATATAATCATTTCCTCCGTGGATATAATATTTCCTCCGCGGATATAATATTTCCTCCGCGGATATAATCATTTCCTCCGCGGATATAATATTTCCTCCGCGGATATAATATTTCCTCCGCGGATATAATCATTTCCTCCGCGGATAGAATATTTCCTCCGCGGATATAATATTTCCTCCGCGGATATAATCATTTCCTCCGCGGATATAATATTTCCTCCGCGGATATAATCATTTCCTCCACGGATATAATATTTCCTCCGCGGATATAATATTTCCTCCGCGGATATAATCATTTCCTCCGCGGATATAATATTTCCTCCGCGGATATAATATTTCCTCCGCGGATGTAATCATTTCCTCCGCGGATATAATATTTCCTCCGCGGATATAATATTTCCTCCGCGGATATAATCATTTCCTCTGCGGATATAATATTTCCTCTGCGGATATAATATTTCCTCCGCGGATATAATCATTTCCTCCGCGGATATAATATTTCCTCCGCGGATATAATATTTCCGCGGATATAATCATTTCCTCCGCGGATATAATATTTCCTCCGCGGATATAATATTTCCTCCGCGGATATAATATTTCCTCCGCGGATATAATTAATTTCCTCCGCGGATATAATTAATTTCCTCCGCGGAGGAAATCCACGTGACTTGAGTACTAGAAAGACGGCAAATTCATTAGCATTTTTGAGGCTGAGGAGTGAGGCTGATGTGCAGGTGACGTCACGATGGCGTCACTATGACGTCACATCCGGTGACATCCGGATCAAAGGTCACATCCGGTCACGTGGCAACCGGGTCACTTCCTGTGACGTCACGATGGCGTCATTATGACGTCACATCCGGTGACATCCGGGTCAAAGGTCACATCCGGTCACGTGGCATCCGGTAACATCCGGGTCACTTCCTGTGACGTCGCTTCCGGTCACCTGGCGGCCCAGCAAGAGTTATCTGCCCCTACCTAATACCCCAGTGACTTCCAATGTTAATCTCATGCAGGCATGGGAAAGGGGGCTTGAAGATGTCACTATGAGATTCGCCCCCGTTTTCGTCCGGATGGGTACCACCCACGCATACTTCGATAGGATATCGATGCACGTCAAGATATACCGATTCCCATCGTTGTGTTTGGCAAAGGCGCTCATATCGACCAAATCCGCTTGCCACTGGGCATCTATTCCTCCCACGATGACCCGGTTCCGTAGAAAATGGCGACGGACAGATCGATGTAACTATTTTGGGAGTAGCTAATTACGAATCCGGGATGAAATTTTACATAAAGCGCGTTAAATTAGGATCTGTCTATTGACGCCTGGGTTAAATTGATTTTTAATGAATTTAATTATTTAATAATTAAGGTAAAATTTATTTTCAAAATCTGACCTCGGATTCGTGATCTGCGTTATCCATATTACTTTAGAACGAAGTTTAGAGTAATTCGGAACAGTGGAATTGGGTGCTGCCCATTGAAGCCTGGGTTAAATTGATTTCTAATAAAATTAATTATTTAATAATTAAGATAAAATAGATTTTACAATCTGATCTCGGATTCGTCATCTACGTCCTCGACAATACTTTAGGACGAAGTTTAGTGTAATTCGGAACAGTGGAATTGGGTCTGTCCATTGAAGCCTGGGTTAAATTGATTTTTTACATGCAAATTCTACATGTAACGCCGACCCCTAGCATGTTGTGACCGCGAGTTTGCGACACCCATTGCACACACAAATATGGGTCGCACCTCTATGGATAGCTGAGGAAATGTAGTTGTGCATAGAGATACGGGTTTATGTTTTCCAATTAAAATCTCGCAAGCCAAGGTCAAAAGTTAATTTTTGAACTCATTTTGGTACTTTTTCGGTCGAAATTTTTTGGGTCACCGATTCCTATCAAATTTGGTGAACTGATAGTACTCACGTAGCTGATTACGAATCTGCAATCAGAATTGACGTAGGTCTCTTGTTTTTTTTTAAAGAATTTTTGAAATACTCAAAATTTGCCATTATACCTTGGGGTTGAAATGGTCTGAAAAATTTGACCTTCATCGATTGACCTCAAACTTCACACTAATGTATACTGGAGGTCGTAGGTCACCAATATGAGGTCAGATTTGACCTTGACCTTGACCTTCATATTAAAATGGCGAATCCAAAATTTGGGTATGACTTTGACCTTGGCACAAGGTAACAAGATATTGTCAGACGACCTTGACCTTTTGATATTTGATGACCCCATGACCTTTGCGTTGACCCATGACATCGATCTTGACCTTTGGCTTTGAGTTTAAAAATGCGATGGTACAATTGGAATGCCCTATCGCAAATTTTACTTTTAGGTGAGAGGTCAAGGTCAAGGTCATGGATCAACTCAGAGGTGACGGGGTCATGACATATCAAAAGGTCAAGGTCGTCTGACAATATCTTGTGACCTTGCGCTAAGGTTAAAGTCATACCCAAATTTTCTAATCGAGATTTTGATATGAAGGTCAAGGTCAAGGTCAAAACTGACCTCAGATTCGTGACCTCTGACCCCGATATAGGTTTTGGGCAAAGTTTGAGGTCAATCGGTGGCAGCAAAAATTCTGACCAAAATTTCGCTAAGTCACCCTTAGGTGTTTTTGGAGGTCAAGTTTCAACCTTCACCGAATGACCTCAAATTATGTGTATATAGGTTTTCGAGGTCCCTGATCACGAATCCGAGTTCAAAATTTGGATTGGTTTGATACAAAAAAAAGTGTCCATTGAAGCCTAGGTTAAGTATTGGAATTTTGAAAAATCGGTAAAAAAAAAACTTAGGGTCCTAGATCGATTCCGACCGCAGTTTCGTTATCAGCTAGATCCATACTCTTGCCACTTAAACTATACTGGAGGTCGTAGGTCACGAATATGAGGTCAGATTTGACCTTGACCTTGAGCTTCATATTAAAATCTCGATTAGAAAATTTGGGTATGACTTTGACCTTAGCGCATGGTCACAAGATATTGTCGGACGACCTTGACCTTTTCATATGTGACGACCCCATGACCTCTGAGTTGACTAATGACCTTGACCATGACCTCTGACCACAAGGTAAAATTTGCGATAATGCATTCCGATTGTACTATCGCATTTTTAAACCCAAGGTCAATTGTCAAGTTCCATGTCATGGGTCAACTCAGAGGTCACGGGGTCGTCACATATGAAAAGCTCAAGGTCGTCCGACAATATCTTGTGACCTTGCGCTAAGGTCAAATTACAAGCGTCTAGTCCGTCATTCATAATCCAGCCGTCGTCCATTAGAGAATATCCGCGTCCATAATCCAAAGACCTATTCCATTTTCCACATAACAGTATTAGCACCAAATTCAAAAAGACAATCATAGTATACACAAACATAGGCTTGTTTCCTGCGAGAGAGAAGCGGTCAACAGTTTTCAATGATGCCGGCAAGACATCATGATGTTCCAAAAATATCAAATCCGTATCGCTGATCAGTATTCTTAATCCATAATATTCGTTATGGAGTCGTCATCTAAAAAAAGATGTATCTCAGTCACGCTTTGATTGTGACTGTTCATATGAGTACCATGAGGATCTTGAAGTACACGGGTTCATACGGCCCCTAGCCCCGGGTTAAGCGGAATTACACACAAGTTACGAAACGTAGCGCCATAGATCTTGCACGATACGTTCGTATTTTGCTATCACCATGCGATATGTATCGCCAAATTTGAGAAACTTTGAGTGGAGGCGCTTGGTGGAATAGCCCTGTTTTATAAGTTTCTGCAACAATGTTTTGTGACGTTGATTAAAATCGTCACATTTAACACAGGATCTAGCAAATGCTACTAAGCGAGATATGTATACGCCATATGCAGGTCCCACTGGAATATTACTGTCCAGAAAGGGATAGTTTACGATGTCGAAATTGTAATCATCTCTTTTGTCATAAAGTCGACGAGAGAGAATGCCCGCTTCATTTTTATAGAGATATAGATCTAAATATGATGTGCCTGTAGGGCTATCTGTAGTTTCCTTCAAATCCAGTGAAGGTGGATATATGTCCTTCACTGCGTCATTTATATAGCGATTATCCACAGCGAGAAGATCGTCTATATAGCGTTTGGTGAATGAGAAGGAACGGGCTTTGAATGGATCGGCTTTTGAAAGCGCCTGCATATAGTCATATTCATAAGAGAACAGATACAGGTCAGCCAACAGGGGTGCACAATTAGTACTCATTGGAATACCTATATGCTGCTGATATATTGTGTTGCCAAATTTCACATAGATATTTTTAATGAGAAATTCAAGCAACTCTATAAACAAAGAAACATCCCATGAATGATATCTCTTGTATGTAGTCGAGCTAAAGAATGCTTTATGGCTTCCGACATTACCCAAATTTTCGAATCGCCATTTTAATATGAAGCTCAAGGTCAAGGTCAAATCTGACCTCATATTCGTGACCTACGACCTCCAGTATAGTTTATTGCGAAGTTTGAGGTCAATCGGTCAAGGCCGAATTTTTCAGACCATTTTAGCCCAAGGTATAAGGATGAAAATGTTGTTTCACCGATTCCTTCCAAATTTGGTGTGGTAAGAGTATGGATCTAGCTGATAACGTAACTGCGGTCGGAATCGATCTAGGGCCCTAAGTTGTTTTTTTACCGATTTTTGAAAATTCCAATACTTAACCTAGGCTTCAATGGACACTTTTTTTGGTATCAAACCAATCCAAATTTTGACCTCGGATTCGTGATCAGGGACCTCGAAAACTTATATACACATAATTTGAGGTCATTCGGTGAAGATTGAAACTTGACCTCCAAAAACACCTAAGCGAAATTTTGGTCAGAATTTTTGCTGTCACCGATTGACCTTAAACTTTGCCCTAAACCTATATCGGAGTCAGAGGTCATGAATATGAGGTCAGTTATGACCTTGACCTTGACCTTCATATCAAAATCTCAATTAGAAAATTTGGGTATGACTTTGACCTTAGCGCAAGGTCACAAGATATTGTCGGACGACCTTGACCTTTTGATAGGTGATGACCTCGTAACCTCTGAGTTGACCCATGACCTTGACCTTGACCTCTGACCTCAAAGTAAAATTTGCGATAGTGTATTCCAATTGTACCATCGCATTTTTAAACCCAAGGTCAAAGGTCAAGTTCGATGTCATGGGACAACGCAGAGGTCATGGGGTCATCACATATCAAAAGGTCAAGGTCGTCTAACAATATCTTGTTACCTTGCGCCAAGGTCAAAGTCATACCCAAATTTTCGAATCGCCATTTTAATATGAAGGTCAAGGTCAAGGTCAAATCTGACCTCATATTCGTGACCTACGACCTTCAGTATACTTTAGTACGAAGTTTGAGGTCAATCGGTGAAGGTCGAATTTTTCAGACCATTTCAGCCCCAATGTATAGATGGCAAATTTTCAGTATTTCAAAAATTCTTTTAAAAAAACCTTAAAGACCTACGTAAATTCTGATTGCAGATTCGTAATCAGCTACGTCAGTACTATTAGTTCACTAAATTTGATAGGAATCGGTGACCCAAAAAATTTCGACCGAAAAAGTACCAAAATGAGTTCAAAAATTAACTTTTGACCTTGGCTTGCGAGATTTTAATTGGAAAACATAAACCCGTACCTCTATGCACAACTACATTTCCTCAGCTATCCATAGAGGTGCGACCCATATTTGTGTGTGCAATGGGTGTCGCAAACTCGCGGTCACAACATGCTAGGGTCGGCGTTACATGTAGAATTTGCATGTAAAAAATCAATTTAACCCAGGCTTCAATGGACAGACCCAATTCCACTGTTCCGAATTACACTAAACTGCGTCCTAAAGTATTGTCGAGGACGTAGATGACGAATCCGAGGTCAGATTGTAAAATTTATTTTATCTTAATTATTAAATAATTAATTTTATTAGAAATCAATTTAACCCAGGTTTCAATGGGCAGCACCCAATTCCACTGTTCCGAATTACTCTAATCTTCATCCTAAAGTAATATGGATAACGCAGATCACGAATCCGAGGTCAGATTTTGAAAATAAATTTTACCTTAATTATTAAATAATTAAATTCATTAACAATCAATTTAACCCAGGCGTCAATAGACAGATCCTAATTTAACGCGCTTTATGTAAAATTTCATCCCGGATTCGTAATTAGCTACTCCCAAAATAGTTACATCGATCTGTCCGTCGCCATTTTCTACGGAACCGGGTCATCGTGGGAGGAATAGATGCCCAGTGCCAAGCGGATTTGGTCGATATGAGCGCCTTTGCCAAACACAACGATGGGAATCGGTATATCTTGACGTGCATCGATATCCTATCGAAGTATGCGTGGGTGGTACCCATCCGGACGAAAACGGGGGCGAATCTCATAGTGGCGTTCAAAGACATCTTCAAGCCCCCTTTCCCATACCTGCGTGAGATTAACATTGGAAGTCACTGGGGTATTAGGTAGGGGCAGATAACTCTTGCTGGGCCGCCAGGTGACCGGAAGCGACGTCACAGGAAGTGACCCGGATGTTACCGGATGCCACGTGACCGGATGTGACCTTTGACCCGGATGTCACCGGATGTGACGTCATAATGACGCCATCGTGACGTCACAGGAAGTGACCCGGTTGTCACGTGACCGGATGTGACCTTTGATCCGGATGTCACCGGATGTGACGTCATAGTGACGCCATCGTGACGTCACCTGCACATCAGCCTCACTCCTCAGCCTCAAAAATGCTAATGAATTTGCCGTCTTTCTAGTACTCAAGTCACGTGGATTTCCTCCGCAGAGGAAATTAATTATATCCGCGGAGGAAATATTATATCCGCGGAGGAAATATTATATCCGCGGAGGAAATGATTATATCCGCGGAGGAAATATTATATCCGCGGAGGAAATATTATATCCGCGGAGGAAATGATTATATCCGCGGAGGAAATATTATATCCGCGGAGGAAATATATCCGCGGAGGAAATGAATATGAGGAAATATTATATCCGCGGAGGAAATATTATATCCGCGGAGGAAATGATTATATCCGCGGAGGAAATATTATATCCGCGGAGGAAATATTATATCCGCGGAGGAAATATTATATCTGCGGAGGAAATGATTATATCCGCGGAGGAAATATTATATCCGCGGAGGAAATGATTATATCCGCGGAGGAAATATTATATCCGTGGAGGAAATATTATATCCGTGGAGGAAATATTATATCCGCGGAGGAAATGATTATATCCGCGGAGGAAATATTATATCCGTGGAGGAAATATTATATCCGCGGAGGAAATGATTATATCCGCGGAGGAAATATTATATCCGCGGAGGAAATGGTTATATCCGTGGAGGAAATGTTATATCCGCGGAGGAAATATTATATCCGCGGAGGAAATGATTATATCCGCGGAGGAAATATTATATCCGCGGAGGAAATATTATATCCGCGGAGGAAATGATTATATCCGCGGAGGAAATATTATATCCGCGGAGGAAATATTATATCCGGGGAGGAAATATTATATCCGGGGAGGAAATATTATATCCGCGGAGGAAATATTATATCCGCGGAGGAAATGATTATATCCGCGGAGGAAATATTATATCCGCGGAGGAAATATTATATCCGCGGAGGAAATGATTATATCCGCGGAGGAAATATATCCGCGGAGGAAATATTATATCCGCGGAGGAAATGATTATATCCGCGGAGGAAATATTATATCCGCGGAGGAAATATTATATCCGCGGAGGAAATGATTATATCCGCGGAGGAAATATTATATCCGCGGAGGAAATATTATATCCGCGGAGGAAATGATTATATCCGCGGAGGAAATATTATATCCGCGGAGGAAATATTATATCCGCGGAGGAAATGATTATATCCGCGGAGGAAATATTATATCCGCGGAGGAAATATTATATCCGCGGAGGAAATGATTATATCCGCGGAGGAAATATTATATCCGCGGAGGAAATATTATATCCGCGGAGGAAATATTATATCCGCGGAGGAATATTATATCCGCGGAGGAAATGATTATATCCGCGGAGGAAATATTATATCCGCGGAGGAAATATTATATCCGCGGAGGAAATGATTATATCCGCGGAGGAAATATTATATCCGCGGAGGAAATGATTATATCCGGGGGGGAAATATTATATCCGCGGAGGAAATATTATATCCGCGGAGGAAATGATTATATCCGCGGAGGAAATATTATATCCGCGGAGGAAATATTATATCCGCGGAGGAAATATTATATCCGCGGAGGAAATATTATATCCGCGGAGGAAATATTATATCCGCGGAGGAAATATTATATCCGCGGAGGAAATATTATATCCGCGGAGGAAATGATTATATCCGCGGAGGAAATATTATATCCGCGGAGGAAATATTATATCCGCGGAGGAAATAATATATCCGCGGAGGAAATGATTATATCCGCGGAGGAAATATTATATCCGCGGAGGAAATATTATATCCGCGGAGGAAATGATTATATCCGCGGAGGAAATATTATATCCGCGGAGGAAATATTATATCCGCGGAGGAAATTATATTTTGTGTTTTTCAAGAATTTCATAGGTTTTTCTTCGACTTTGTCTCTGTTTTTACGTCGTTGAACACGGAAAATTCGCAGAATATTGCTATGAATTCGCTGAAAATTCAGTTGATTTCTTGGAAAATTCAAAGAAAATCTAGAAAATTAAGTTGGTTTCTTCGGAAATAGAAGAAAAACATAGGAAATGAAAAGAAAACGACAATGGCCCTAACGGGCCACCGTAGCATTCGACCACGCGGTCATCACCAATGAATATTTGCACCCCCTCCTGAGTTATTGAGTTATTTGAGCGATTTGCACCCCCGCTCCCACCCTCCCATCTCGTCCCAAACACCGTAGGGGAGGACTGACCATGCCCACAATAATGTTCCTATGTTGTGTGACATTTTTTTATTTTATTTTTTTCAAGCCTTTATTCTTTGCTTCTTCCATGTGACGCTTACACAAAACCTTACTCCACGTGACAAAACAAAACCTTACTCCACGTGACAAAACAAAACCTTACTCCACGTGACAAAACAAAACCTTACTCCACGTGACAAAACAAAACCTTACTCTACGTGACAAAGGGCTTTAATACAGGGTTGAATTAAAACCTGTACATTTACAAATTACTTATGCCAAATCTACAGGTAGTTTTGAAGACCTTCAATTACTTCATTGTATTTCCCTCCTATTCTTGCTTTATATATTGAATGTTGAATACATTTTACCTGGGACGAATATTAAATTTTACCAGATTTATAGACGTTCTTCTGCAGCAATTGGCATCAGATTATTTGATCGAGACAGGTACTATTTTGAGAGAAGAAACTTTTGAGGGGTTTTCATCGAAAAGATGCATATTTTCATGACAACTTCGACCGCTCTGCGCTGCCGATAACTGAGCGGACGGAGCGAGAAGAAAAAACTCCTTTTTTTTTCTTCTTTGTGATCAAACTTCTCATTTATCTCAATCTTTGAAGTATATCTGTGCTAGTTTTTACAAAATATGCAAGCATGTCATTGACAGTACGCAAAATGTTTTAATTTTCCATTTTCGTTTTTGTAAATAATTGCTCGTGAAAATCGTAAAAATGCCAAATATCTAGAATTCTGAACAAATCTCACAATTCTTGTACGTTTTTGTGATTGAACTACTCTTTTGGGTCATTTGCTTTTTTAGATTTTTTTCTCCGTGCACTAGTTTTGTTTCTTGGCGTTTGCATGATGTATTCCTTTTGCCACTCATTAAGCTGTAAAGGACTTTTTTTGGTCACCGATCTTGGCCTAAATTGAGTTGACTGGCGTTCACGTTAATGGAGCCTAGTTGACAAGCACGTGTATTCGCCCAGCATTGACCAGCGAAACAGGGCGGGACTTGCAGTGAAGCACACGTGACGGTCTACTGCGCACAAAAAGCCAATCAGTGACGAGGCGTACTAATTAGCCAATCACTAATCACTCATTAACATATCAATTAGCGAGACAGACTCCAGTTCAAAGAGAGGAGCCGCGTTTCATATCCCTCTATACTCGTAGCAGATTTTACATAAACTCTATAAAGACAACCATCGAGAGGTTTTCACCAGTACCGGTATATGTAACCGCCACACGGTTTGGAAGATACTTTGAAGTGTTCGTCTATTGAAAATGTTTTAAGGATGCCCGCGGCTAGTGGTAAATCAAAGTAATTAACTTTTTTAATAATGTGTGTTGTTGCATTCATAATTGTGTAATATGAGGAAAAACAAAAAAATATAGGTTGGTGTGCATTTTTTAGCTGTAGGCAACGTTATTAAAAAACAAAAAAGTGGACTGACCCAGGTTCAATTTAATAGCCCAGAAAACATAGGGAATAGCCCTAGTTTTGAAGCATATTCACGAAAAATTCATATAAATAGTATTTGACTTGTTCTTATATTCTGTTTGCAGATTTCACAATGTCTATCAAAATTTATCAAATTGAATGGATGTTGCTGTGCAAAATTCTCGGCTAGAAGGTTTTTAAAGGGAATCCCTATCTCTTAACCTAGGAAAGGGAGATAACCCAATAGGAAAAACAGGCAAAATGGCTGCCAAAGCTAAAAAACACCAGCGGACATCCTTTAGCAGAGTTTCTCATTCGGTACCACTGAGCGATAATCTACGAAGCGAACCGATTCGACTATCTGCCACCGGGTCCTCGGGGTTAGATCATTGTTTACATCCGGGTCTTGGGGATAATAGGAATGCATGTACTAACCTGTATTCCGTTCATCTTTACATCCGGGTTCTTCTTTTTATCCTTACATCTTGTTCTTGTACAGCCGGGGACTTTTCCATCTGGGTTTCCCATGTTACAGCCGGGCCTCCATGGCTGGCCTATATCCGGGTCCTCGGGGTTATTGTTTACATGTGGGTCTTGGGCATGATTGAATAATAGCAATGCATGTAGTGAGCTGTATGTGGGGTTTTTCCATTCATCCGGGTCCTTGTTTTACAGCCGGGGACTTTTCCATCCGGGTTGTTACCTACGGGTTCTTGTACATCCGGGGACTTAATCCGGGTGCTCGTATGTTGGTGTATAAAAGTCAGAATTTTCATGGCATTGCTTCATTCATTGGCCTGCCTACCTGACCACCCTGAGCCTGTTTACCTGAGCCTGCCTGAACCTGACGAGGAGCTACCTGCCTCACCAGCACCTGCCTACCTGAACCTGACGAGGAGCTACCTGCCTCACCAGCACCTGACCAGTGGAGCCTGTCTACCTGAGCCTACCTGCCTCACCAGCACCTACCTACCTGAGACTCAGCCATGGGATCATCCGACCGAAATAAGCTTCTGCAGCACCGTGTCAAGATCATTGATGAGATGCAGCATGTGGCCGATATATGTGATCTGCTCCTGGTGGAAAATATAATCACTAAACACAGTGGGGAAGATATCATGGTGCAGACCACCAATACGCGACGAAACAGAGCCCTGATCGACGATATACCACACTGTGGTCCCTTAGCATTTCAGGCCTTCCCGGAGCCACTGAGGAAGACGGGGAATGAAGGAATAGCGTCTCTACTTCAACCCGAGGAAACAGAAGATAAAATCTTACTCATCGACTACGACATCTACGAAGAGAGTACAGGTACCAAACGTGCCCAGGAAGAGCCCTGTCCATCTGCCAAACGTGCCCGTCCCCAACTAGCACCCTTAAAAATGTCTCAGCAAGTGCCCCAGCAAACGCCTCAGCAAGCAGAAGCTGTGCAGCAGGTGAATGATATCATCCAGCAGGCCTACCAGGCGGCCAGGATAAACACTTGGGAGCTCACTCCCTATTTAACTGTAACCGTGAAAGATGAACAATTGCACTTTAACGCATCAGCCTGGGAAAACAAACCGCCTAAGCATATCGCCTTGACGTTTGGGACGTGGGCAAAAGGACAGGCATTTTACAGAGGCGTCATGGCGCTCATTGAGGATCAGGGGCACCCAGAAGCGAAATTTTATGCGGGGGACGACGTGTTCCTGAGCTGTTCTGTGTTCAACAACATTCTGCTGGTGCTTATTCGCAAATGGAAGTTGAAGGAAGATACGCGTATTCCCTCACCCGAGGGTGTCGCGCTGCAAATACCTGCTTGGCGTAAAATTCAATTACAACACATATAAGCGAAGTGGGAAGAGGTGCCGAGTCACATGACTTCACCGTATAGTCTTCCGGTTAACCTATTCAAAAGCATATACCAAGAATCTAACGATTCGGGATATGTTTTGTATCTCAGGTACGCTTTTATTGTACCTGTTCATGTGGCAACTTGGATGATATGAACACACGGACCCTAGCACCGGCATAAGCGGTATCCTCATAAGCGTGACTGAGGTACATCATTTTTAGATGACGACTCTATAACGAATATTATGGATTAAGAATACTGATCAGCGATACGGATTTGATATTTTGGAACATCATGATGTCTTGCCGGCATCATTGAAAATTGTTGACCGCTTCTCTCTTGCAGGAAACAAGCCTATGTTTATGTATACTTTTTGTCTTTTTGAATTTGGTGCTAATACTGTTATATGGAAATGGAATAGGTCTTTGGATTATGGACGCGGATATTCTCTAATGGACGACGGCTGGATTATGAATGACGGACTAGACGCTTGTAATTAGATACAACTCTAGAGAGCTATGATGGAAATGCTCTGACACCTCGTATATTGGTAATTGGTGAGCTGTATCGCTGTGACAACTCGTACACTGGGGATTGGTGAGCTGTATCGTCGTCAGATGAAAATGACGGCATTTAACACAAAAGACTACTCTGTAAGGCCCAATGTCGAGCCAGCATCAACTTCCCACAAATTACAAGCGTCCAGTCCGTCATTCATAATTCAGCCGTCGTCCATTAAAGAATATCCGCGTCCATAATCCAAAGACCTATTCCATATTCCAAATAACAGTATTAGCACCAAATCCAAAAGGACAATCATAGTATACATAAACATAGGCTAGTTTCCTGCAAGAGAGAAGCGGTCAACAGTTTTCATTGATGCCGACAAGACATCATGATGTTTCAAAAATATAAAATCCGTATCGTTGATCAGTATTGTTAATTCATAATAATCGTTGTAAAGTCGTCATCTAGAGAATGATGTATCTCAGCCACGCTTTGATTGTGACTGTTCATATGAACATCATGAGGATCTTGAAGTACATGGCTTCATACGGCCCCTAGCCCCGGGTTAAGCGGAATTAGACACAAGTTACGAAACGTAACGCCATAGATTTTGCACGCTACCCTCGTATTTTGCTATCGGTATGTCTCGCCAAATTTCAGAAACTTTGAGTGGAGGCGCTTGTTGGAATAGCCCTGTTTTATAAGTTTCTGCAACAATGTTTTGTGACGTTGATTAAAATCGTCACATTTAACACAGGATCTAGCAAATGCTACTAAGCGAGATATGTATACGCCATATTCAGGTCCCACTGGAATATTACTGTCCAGAAAGGGATAGTTTACGATGTTGAAATTGTAATCATCTCTTTTGTCATAAAGTCGACGAGAGAGAATGCCCGTTTCATTTTTATAGAGATATAGATCTAAATATGTGCCTGTAAGGCTATCTGTAGTTTCCTTCAAATCCAGTGAAGGTGGATATATATCCTTCATTGCGTCATTTATATAGCGATTATCCACAGCGAGAAGATCGTCTATATAGCGTTTGGTGCCAACATGCCAACATATATCAAAGATCAAAAGGTCTGTACAGGGGGCGGGCCTCGGGGACGAAACGTCCACCAAGACCTGACAGGCGAAATTGGTGAAGCCCTGACTGACCAGGTGTCTGAATATATCTCTAAAAAGTACATGGAAACCTACCTGCATCATCTTAGACTCCGCATTCGACACTTGCGTATTGGAGCCTGTGCAGGCTGTCAGAACAAGGGTCCGCTAAACATGCATACGTGTCTGGACATTTCAAGCTGCCTGTCCACCGAGAATTCCACGTGAGATGATTGCTAACTTCATATACCTGCACCTGGGGGATAAAGACAGGGAAGACTTCAAACAAGTACCACCCCATTTGTTCTGGAGATGGCTGTTCTACATCTTCTATGTCTGTATCATCATAATCATCTTCGTCCAGAGTGTCTTCTATCTCTATCTCTTCTTCTTGTCGGGTGATTAGTCTGGGATCTTGTTGACCTCTGGAAGCTTCGGCAGTATTAGCTTCCGCCTCGATGCGGTCCCTCAAAGCTTGAGCAACATACTCCACCGTGTTGAATGTAGCATGTCTAGTATTTTCAGCCACAATGCGGTCCCTCAAAGCTTCGGCAGACAGGAAAATACGAACGCAGCGTGCAAGATCTATGGCGTTACGTTTCGTAACTTGTGTCTAATTCCGCTTAACGCGGGGCTAGGGGCCGTATGAACCCATGTACTTCAAGATCCTCATGGTGCTCATATGAATAGTCACAATCAAAGCGTGACTGAGATACATCATTCTCTAGATAACGACTTTACAACGATTATTATGGATTAAGAATGCTGATCAGCGATACGGATTTTATATTTTTGGAACATCATGATGTCTTGTCGGCATCATTGAAAACTGTTGACCGCTTCTCTCTTGCAGGAAACTAGCCTATGTTTATGTATACTATGATTGTCTTTTTGAATTTGGTGCTAATACTGTTATATTGATATGGAATAGGTCTTTGGATTATGGACGCGGATATTCTTTAATGGACGACGGCTGAATTTTGAATGACGGGCTAGACGCTTGTATCTTTCGTGTTGAACGTGTTGAAGAGCGATCGTCTAGTAGTAGCGTCAGCCATGATGTGGTTGAAATGAGTGGGTAACAGACGGACAGCGCGCCTGCTTTTATAGTCTACCGCAGACGGCCCGGATGCGTGCGCGCGTACGTCAGCGAAATCGAGTGATGGCCTGTGGCTCAGGCCCGGTCGACCGGACAGCCTGTACTTTCTCCGCGATGTTCAAAGCAGGCTAAATTTTCAATACACGCACTATCCTATCTAAAACAACTTTAGATTTGAACCTTGGGATGTTAGTGTGTGGACCTGAAAAATTCAGAAGGCTAACGGATGGGAAAGTTTGAATTTTTTGTGATTTTTCTCGTTTCAGAGCCCGATTGTTTTGACGTCATGGTGTGAAAGGCTGGATAATTCTGAAATAAACCTGCTTACGCATGTAAAAACACTTTAGGATTCACCTGTACAGGGTTATAATATTACCCTACAAAATTCACGAGATTTATGGATGGGGAAGTGTGAATTTTTTCCTTCCAAACCCTCTAATGTGAAAACAGCCATTGGCACCATAGCTGTACATACATTGTGGATGCCATACTCTAATATGGCTGTTTTCGCGCTAGATTTCGCTGACGTCCGCGCGCATGCTATAAAAAACCAGGCGCTCTGTCTGTCGTCTGCTATCCATTCATTTCAAACAAGATGACTGACCACGCAACAGCTGAATAGATGGATATGGATGGGGTGGACAATAGTACCAACAAGGCATGGCTGCAAGACACAATACAAAACATGTTGAAACAAGACGAAGAAAAGAAGAACAACAGACGGTAGATGAAGAAGAACAACAGACGGTAGATGAAGAAGAACAACAGACGGTAGATGAAGAAGAAAGAAAAAAGAAGACTTTGAAAATCGATGGGGTGGACAATAGTACCAACGAGGCATGGCTGAAAGAGATTATAGACAATCTATTGAAACCAGACGAAGAAAAAGAAGACGCAGAGACGGCAGATGGGAGGAAGACTTTGACGACAACAGTTTCACAACAACAGCAGCAGCAGCAGCAATATCTTGACGACTACTGCGCGGAAATAACAAGACTGCAAAGGGTCCCAACAGTGGCGGTAAAGCAATTACCATGTGTCAAATGTATTCCCCCAGCGACTCACTACGCCAAATTCGCCCTATTCCCGTGTGGACACCAAGCGATATGCGCCTGTTGTATCGCCAAACTTGCAGGGAGAGCAGCCCTACGTCCAGTTGCAAGCCCGTCCTATGTGCACTCGTCACGCTGAGATGTCGCCTATGCACCAAGAGGAAGGAAGAACTGCGCGCGTAGTTCCGGTTTGACGAGTGACTCCCAATCCGCATTAGAGACGGCCATGTAGGCAGAATCTCCATCAATTGCCAGTTTGATGGGTTGAAATACACACCCATGAAATCGTATAAAAATTGCAGCATCCTCAGCTTGGCCACCTGGTATACCATACATCCAATTTGGAGCGGTAAGTTGTAACGCGTGGTCTTTTTGGCTGAAGTGACTTCATACGTATCGTCATCGATGACGTCCGCGGACCGAAAAAGTGGCGAGTTGATCTTTTTGCGCGCTTGTGGGGTAGTACAGATATTTACGTTCACGTGCTTGTATTGGTTGGTGACGGTTTTCCCATAGTAGCCATTGCCCGTCAGTTTCCAGGATTCACCGATAATGGCCTTACTGGGATCTTTATATCCATGATGACGTGCAGACGTCACGGTGTTGGCATGCCCCGCAAAACAGGCGTTCGGTTCATGCTGTATTACTTGGTACACTCGCGTAACTTCGAGACCGTGGCTCATGTACCTCTGTAGTAGAGGGGTGCCCAGCAAGATTTTTCCCCCCACATGCTCCCAATCAACATTCGGCGAGGTCGAGGCAGGCAGTGGTGTTCTTCAGCATAGGCGCCCATGGTGTCTCCAATGTCGGCCCGACCCACCAGCGTGTTTTTCAAGATGGGCGGGCACTGGGCGAATAGTGGCTTCAGATTGTCGGGAACATGGTGGTCGCATTCTACAAACCCGTAGAGATCCCCGGAACGAACGGTGTCGAAAATCTGTGGCAGGGTCAGGAGTCGCCGGCGACTGAAGGTGTAAACTCGCGCTTTAAGGAACTGGCGTAAGTGTGGGAGGCTCTGGCACATGGTGTGAATTTCACACTCCCACAGTTCGATGAGCTGGTACCACAACTCTTTGACGTAATCCATGTTCTCCACCACTTCTTCCCGCAGTTCTTCTGCCGATTTTTCCCACGTCGTTCGTTGAAGCGTCCAGCGTGCCAGTAACACCCGTAAAATTGAAATACGGTAGGTGTTCTACCCACAAGGGCAAACCCATCGACGGGGAGTCGGCGAGCTCCTATCCGCTTCTCTGTGGCGTTGGTTTGATGTATAGAAATTCCCCGTCGATAGGCTTTCCAGTCCAACCACTGGTCAGCGAGATGTTTGTACGGCGTATGTTGAGGTGTGAAATGCTGGCCTCCTGCCAACCAGCGCGTATAATGTCCGCTTGGCATGGGCTGGACGAGGGACCACAGATACAGCGCATTGGCATCGAATCCAATGATTTTGTCACTGGGTTTCTCACCTCGAAGGGTTGTGACGCCCTTCTCGTGGTAGCGATGAAAAATAAGGGTGAACCCATCGACGATGTTCTGCTTTAAACAGCCATACATGTCCTCGTCTTTTTGTTGAATGAGCGAAAAGTAGGTAGGACAATCTTGAAAGAGATGGCGAAGAGCAAGACCCGGTAAACTCAAGCACTCCTTGAATATGTCGACGTGCATTTGATCCCGAAAGAGTTGGGCCATTTTCTCGACCGCTTCGAGGAATGGAACGACATCTAAGTTGGTATAATACACCAGGAAATCTCGCAAGGTTTGCATGTGTTGGTCGTTCGATACCTGCTGAAGGTCCCGGTTCTTCAGAACATTCCACCTGCTTGAGATCGTCGAAGAAAGCGTCCCGGGGTGGCAACCGTGTTCCCCCCAAGCGGTCGAGCGTGGACATATAGGTGTAAGGGAACCTCCCTTGTTTGTGCAGTCATAGGCCTTCACCCACTGATCATAGCTATAATTGGGAGCTAGGTAGTTGCGTACATCCAGGAAATGAAGTGACGTGGTGGTCAAGGCCATGTGATTATTGATCTTTTTGATGACGGGCTTGATGGAATTGGACTGGGCCAAGTAAAGGTAGAGAAATTTCTTCACCATGTTGAGATTGTATCGGCCCGAATTGAAGCCGAGGACGGGTAACTGGCCTAGGTATTGTAGGAATCGGGCTTTCAATTTCTCCGCGTACGGCTTAGGTAAGGGTACATCCTGTGGCTGAATGTCCTCCGACTCCACTCCGTCTGCGTGTCCGACTCCGTGTCCGACTCTTTATCGTCGCTGAAGGACACACCAGGTGTAGGAATACGATCGTCGAGTAGGTCCAGTACGTCCTGGAACTTGGACACCAACAGTTATGTACTGGCCGCACTGACATCCTCTAAATACACCACCATCCGGGTAATCAAGTCATGGGAGTCCCCCGACGACACGAAACATACGGGCGGAGCGTCGTAGCCGGGGACGTTGGCTGAAATGCTCCCACTCAAGGGAATATGGCGCTGCGTCCTCTGCGTTTTGGCTGAGAAAGTGTCCATGGGTTCCAAAATGGCTTCAAAGACATAGCTCGCCCGGTATGGAAAATATCGGTCCTGTAGTGGTATCACAAGACCCTCATCAGTCAGCTCTTCGAAAATAGTAGGCGTGTTATGGTACACACCACCAGGAAATTTGCGTTTCACAGTGTTGTCACAAATCTTCTCGTGCCGATGTAAGCCCTGATACCGTTTAAACACCCGATAGCATTGAGAACAACTGTAGGTTTGCGCGTACAGGCTCATATCGTGGACCAGGGAAAAATGACTCACCCCGCCGTAGTCGAAGACATCAACTTTCATTGTACAGGCATACCGTTCTGTTGAGCGATGGACCAATTCAGCCACACATGTGTCACCGTCCTCCTCCCGTAAACGGTACAAAGATATTCACCTGGAAAAGCGATTCCACGGCATCCAAATACTTAAATGGTACTCCCCGGAACCGTCGCGGGTCTATGTCTTGTGCCTCTAGATACTCTTCCTAATAACCATCTGCCACTGTATCACAAGCCTTGTGATCACACTGGTCCAAATGAACGACCAAACACCGAAACAGACATTTCTGGTCTTTGTAGGGCCCATGTTTGCCTCCCGTTAACGCATACATGCCTTTTCGATGGGCCAGCCAAGACGGAAGAATGACAGGAGCGCCGATGGGATGATCTCTCAATTTGGTCACGAAAAATGTGACGTTCGTGACCATTTCCACAGTTCATTTGGTGTTGGGACGTTGCAACCGGGCCTATTCCAAAGAATCCAACGTAGTGAGTTGCTCGATGATAGGCTCCAGAGAAAATACCATCCGTCACCGTGAACGGCTGGTCAAACACATAGGTATTATTCCTAGGGTAAAAATACCGTCACTGGTCCGTCTCTTTGTGCCGTAAGATGTACCCAAATGAGATATTCAACTTAAAGGAAGTCATTTGGTCTCTAAAGATGCTCTCGGCGTAGGAGGGAAGATGCGTGAGATCCTCTAGTCGAAAATTATACAAGTCCAATAGGCGACGGTGACGGTGAAAACAATGGCGTATGGTGTTTCAGTGACGTCGGTACAAAGCACTCACACGCTGCTCTTCGGGCAAGGCTCCAGCGGGAGGCGCTCCTGGATCGCCTGGAAAATCTTCTTCACGTCTCATGCTATCGGTCAAACCTGGGTCAGGCAGGTAGCTCGTGGTCTATCGGTCACACCTGGTCAGGTAGCACAGGCTCAGGTAGGCTCAGGATGATACTGATCAGGCAGGCAGGCTCAGGTAAGCTCAGGCTGGTCAGGTATGCTCAGGCTGGTCAAGTCCCGGTCAGGTAGGCAGGCCAATGAATGAAGCAATGCCATGAAAATTCTTACTTTTATACACCAACATACGAGTACCTGGAGGAAGTCCCCGGATGTACAAGAACCCGTATGTAACAACCCGGATGGAAAACATGGACCCGGATGAATGTAAAACCCCACATACAGCTCACATGCATTGCTATTATTCAATCATGCCCAAGACCCACATGTAAAAAATAACCCCGAGCACCCGGATATAGGTCAGCCATGGAGGCCCGGCTGTAACATGGGAAACCCGGATGGAAAAGTCCCCGGCTGTACAAAAACCCGGATGTAAGGATAAAAACAAGGACTCGGATGTAAAGATGAACGGAATACAGGTCAGTACATGCATTCCAATTCTCCCCACGACCCGGATGTAAACAATGATCTAACCCCGAGGACCCGGATATAGGCCAGCCAGTCCTATCCAGGTCACGCCCGATTCACGCAGACCCGAAGTGACGTCATACATGACGTCATACTTGCGCATAACACTCCTGCGCACACCACACCACTTCCGGTTTCTCGCTCATGCGCAGTGACGAGCAAGAGAGTGAAGGGGAGTTCTATATACTACTTATGTATCCTAGTAGTATATAAAAGGCTTTTCGAGCCAATGGCTCGTCACTGCGCATGCACGAGAAAAAAAATAGGGCGGTCATGGGGCGGTGTGCGCAGGAGTGTTGTGCGCAGGTATGACGTCACTTCCGGTCTGGATGAATCGGGCGTGACCTTGGGGGCATGTGTTTCTCCGTGATGATGCGGTCTGGCGGTGATGCGGTCTGCCTCCGCGGACCGAAACTAGTCCCAAACACGTAGGTTTTCGTGAGAATGTTCGGCAATCTGTAGGGACCGCTAGTGGACCGATTGGGTCGAGTGAGGTATTAATATGAAGCATACGTGAGGGAGTATCCAACGGGATGGGTATGACGTGGAACTGACGTCATTCTGCGCATGCGCAGTAGAGAAAGTCTATGGAAATAGACGTTTTGGGGCCTAGATGGGCCACTAGTGGGCCGATTGGGTCGAGTGAGGTATCAATGTGAAGCATACGTGAGGGAGCATCCACCTGGACTAGTGCATCGTTCGTTATCAACATTCTGCGCATGCGCAGACAGGGAATTGTGGGAAAAGGGTATGGAAATAGACGTTTTGGGGTCTAGGTGAGCCCCTAATGATCCTATGGTGTCGTATGTGGTCTTATTTTGAAGCTCTCGTGAGGGAGCATCCGCCTGGACTAGTGTGTCGTTCGTTGTCAACATTCTGCGCATGCACAGACAGGGAATTGTGGGAAAAGGGTATGGAAATAGACGTTTTGGGATCTAGGTGAGCCCCTAATGATCCTATGGTGTCGTATGAGGTCTTATTTTGAAGCTGTCGTGAGGGAGCATCCGCCCGGACTAGTGTGTCACCGTCCTCCTCCCGTAGTAAACGGTACAAAGATATTCACCTGGAAAAGCGATTCCACGGCATCCAAATACTTAAATGGTACTCCCCGGAACCGTCGCGGGTCTATGTCTTGTGCCTCTAGATACTCTTCCCAATAACCATCTGCCACTGTATCACGAGCCTTGTGATCACACTGGTCCAAATGAACGACCAAACACCGAAACAGACATTTCTGGTCTTTGTAGGGCCCATGTTTGCCTCCCGTTAACGCATACATGCCTTTTCGATGGGCCAGCCAAGACGGAAGAATGACAGGAGCGCCGATGGGATGATCTCTCAATTTGGTCACGAAAAATGTGACGTTCTCACCATTTCCACAGTTCATTTGGTGTTGGGACGTTGCAACCGGGTCCATTCCAAAGAATCCAACGTAGTGAGTTGCTCGACGATAGGCTCCAGAGAAAATACCATCCGTCACCGTGAACGGCTGGTCAAACACATAGCATTCCAATTCTCTCCACGAAGCATACGTGAGGGAGTATCCAACTCCGGAGTATCCAACGGGCTGGGTATGACGTGGAACTGACGTCATTCTGCGCATGCGCAGTAGAGAAAGTCTATGGAAATAGACGTTTTGGGGTTTAGGTGGGCCGCTAGTGGGCCGATTGGGTCGAATGAGGTATCAATGTGAAGCATACGTGAGGGAGCATCCACCTTGACTAGTGTATCGTTCGTTATCAACATTCTGCGCATGCGCAGACAGGGAATTGTGGGAAAAGGGTATGGAAATAGACGTTTTGGGGTCTAGGTGAGCCCCTAATGATCCTATGGTGTCGTATGAGGTCTTATTTTGAAGCTGTCGTGAGGGAGCATCCGCCTGGACTAGTGTGTCGTTTTCAACATTCTGCGCATGCGCAGGGAGGAAATTCTTGGAAAAGGGTATGGAAATAGACGTTTTGGGGTCTAGGTAGGGCACTAATGGCGCGATGGAGTCGAGTGAGGTATCAATGTGAAGCATATGTGAGGGAGCATCCGCCCGGACTAGTGTGTCGTTCGTTTTCAACATTCTACTGCGCAGGTCACGTGGTTTGGTGGGCCTGTGCAAGTGCGTGACGTCATTTTCGGTCTGCGAGTATAGAAAGAGTGTTAAATAGCTTATTGACCTTTGACCTAAAAAATTTGCATATCGTGATATTTGACAGCAAATCAGAAGCGAGTATTTTGACCTCATCTGACTGTATGGAATGCATGTACTGACTTGGTTCTGGGGTTTTTCCATCACGGATGTGCGCAGGTTTATGACGTCACTTCCGGTCTGCGTGAGGCCCGACCGCACGCCTGCGCGGGTTATCCGGCCGCACGCGCGCGGGTTATCCGGAGGTGCGCGGGTGAATTTCGAGTCAAAAGGTCAAAGTCACATCCAGGTCAAAAGGTCCCCCTTCCGGCTAGGTTCGGCCCTCTCCGGGCCAATAGATAGCCTTTATCCGCCCTCCCGAAGCACCCATGGAATGCACAGGGTCCACGACAATATCGCCAGCACTATGCCCATGTTAAATGACCAGCGGGGAACCCTCAGTTTTTCTCAGAACCGTATTGGCACGAAAAAATACATGAAACCATGAAACTTATAGTAATAAACTTAATCTATAGGTGTTGGACGAGTTTCCACTCACTCTCTTCGTGGTGACATGTGGGGATTCGGTCATGTCTTCCCGCACCTCGAACCTCTATAGTGTTTTCACTCCACCTGTTGCTCTTGTAACTTGTAACTCCTCGTCAAAATTTTTGTGCTGGAATGCCCGCTCTTAACCTAGACCAAAACATGTACTTGGTCTGTGGGCTGATTTCATTGGCTCTCTATTATACTGCAGTGCTCTTGCATTGTTTTCTGGACATTGATTGGTTACATTTGGCCCCATCCTAGGCCACTGATTGGCTACTTTCTCCACGGTGTTCAAGGCCAGTTTGGCTGAATCCCCACATGTCTGTTATAGCCTTCATGCATTATGCTCATATAGAAAACACACAAGACAGAGGTTTTTTGGTGAGATCTCATTTTGTTTTTTATTCAACAATAACTAACAACAACAACGTGAGAACAACCTCGTGAAAACTGAAGCCCAGAACAGGGAGCTTCTACATTGAAATCGATAGAACTTAAGCCCAGAACAGGGGGCTTTTCGTGAAAGAACTTAAGCCCAGAACAGGGGGCTTGTACATTGAAAGAACTTAAGCCCAGAACGGGGCTTGTACATTGAAATGATGGGCGGCCCAGTCATATACGAGTACATCGCGGTCCTCGGCCTTGGGGTACGCGTCAAACATCTGTACGATGGTAGATAAGGTTCTTCCCCGGCATCGATGGTACAGGTAAAACAAGCAATATTGTCCGCACACGCTACTAGTCAGGCTTTGCAACGTTTGACTGTTCCAACACCACGTCTCTGTGCCTTGGTCCATGAAGTGTGTCAAATCGGGATGGAGGGGTGGCAGGCCGTACGGGTCAAAGTTTTCGCCCTGCTGTTCTGTCAAGTACACGCCCACCCAATGTTCACCGGGCCGAACCATCGGGTCCGTGTTGAGAAGGTAAGCAGCAGGATACATACGGTCTAATGGGAACACATCTCGGGCGAACACCCCTTGAAAGACCATACGTGTCCCTGGGTCATTCTTCAGCACGGTGGTTATCTGGTCTGTATCCATGTTAGGTGGCAAAGTCACACAGGACGTTGCGCGCCTTGTCCACTTGAATGATGTTGTCAAACTCGGCGTAGCAGGTCACATAGACGGTGCTCCGGAGGGCTCGTGCAAAGTGGATTTCCAACCGTAAATTGCCTTGCTTGGCGAGGGCCAGCTGATGGTCGTTCTCTAAGGTGGCGGTCAGATCGAAACAGAACAAAGTGTATCCGTTCGCGTAGTCCTCCCGACTGATCATATTCCCTTCGTCCTAGTTGATTTGACCGGTGGCTGTAAACAGGCTCTGATAGGCTCGAATGAAATTCGCGCGCCCGAAGTTCGGTGTTAAGGCCGTAGCTGGGTCCTGTTGTCCATCCACATGCCGAAATGTTTAAAGTCAAACGGGTTCTCTGGGTAGGCTCCGCTGAAACTGGTATTTTCCACACAGGCCAGGATCAATCGCTTGGGTAGTTCCCCCAGGACAGGTTTTCTTTTTGGCGCTCATATTTCCAGCAGACACAGATAACACTTTGGTTTGCACACGTCGGATAGGGTACTGGGCTGGTTTTGTTTCCAAGGCTTTGAGGTGTCCCAATTGAACGGCTGGATTCGGTTTCACTTTTCGGACATACAGGACTGCGTCTTGGATGACAATCTTATAGTCAGCTGCATGCCCGTCTACGTTAGTGGCCATCAAGGCGAAGGTCGGAGGCGCCCGTATCAGTCGGATTTTGATGGGGATCTTGTTCAAGAGGTACCGGTCTTGCATGAACATGTCTGCGTGCAGTCGACCCATGAGATCCACCGAGACGCCGTTCGCGGTCAAAGTCTTCCGTTTGTTATATCCCGCATTGTCGTTCTCTGCGCCCATGTGCTCGGCTGTGTCCTGGTAGAATAAAGCGGCTGTCAGCTGAGATTTTTTAGCCTCTCGTCCATGCGACAAAAGCGTCTCGATGTAGGCTCGATAGGGGTACGTGTTGGTCGAGTCACTGATGAGTTTGTCGCTGAGAAATATATCCACCTGTTGAAACATCGAGTGCAACCAGAGATTCGTCGGGCCCACCGTTGCTTGGTCGACGATTCTGGAGCCATCCCCATTGACGACCTTGGCTTTCACATACAAGTATGTATGGGCTAAATCCACATAGGCCGTATCCGCATTACTGATGGTGAACTCGATGGGCCCTGTTTCGTTGATGCTGGAGAGCGGGAGATGCTCCACCCATAATCCTTGTTCGGCACTGGTCTGTGTGGGCGGCACGGTCCACAAATCAAATTCACTGTTGGTGGAGGGCAGGACTCTGCGTGGATCAAGGACATGTTTAAGAAAAGATATCCTGGGTCTTCGATGTGCGTTGTCGCTGGGTCGGTCGTCGACTGGTGCGTGGTCTCGGTGGTGCAGGTCTTTCATTCCCTACGGTGCGTTGTGCTTTGGCCACCAAGACTCCTCCCCCTTCTTTGGCCCGCCGTGTCAAGGCTTCTTTGGGTGCCGTACCCCCCAAGACATCACCGGCCACTTGCAGTCCACTGCGTACCGCTTGTTTGCCGATTGCTTTCACCCCACGCGTCACCAAGGGCAGGAACGTTTTGACGATGCTCCCGAGTATGTTCTCCAGCCCATGTCCTCGTTGCATGCGTGCACCACTAAAGACCGAAAGGCCACCTCCGGCCTGTTGGGCATAATAGTCCATATAGCTGCGTGCATCGCACTCGTAAGGCACCTTCATTATACAAAGTGGGGAGCACGTGCTTGTCGAAAATGAACTGTCAGCACCACTTTTCCTCGTTCGAATGCCCCCGTCGTCCCGTGTCATCTCTTATATCCACCGTGATAGTGTTGATGTCGGTTTTGTCGTACGGGTAGGTAGAGCATGTGGGTGAAACTGTGGGTGATTTGATCTCCATACGCCTTCTTAATGTGGACCACCCGTAACAGAGGTGTGTTGATATCGCCCACGATGTGGTTGTCGACCACGTCCGAGTAGACGTAGAGTCCGTACATACCCGACTTCGTATCCATCGGGATCTGGCCTTGGTGGGCGGTGGGACCAGCGAACGTCTGTAGATCGAAACCCAGCATTTGCTGTAGGATAGGACTCAGTACGACACTCACGTTGGCGGTGAGGATGATCTGTGTCTTGTCGTTGTGTGCGTTGTAATCGAAGTCCACGTGATTCTTGAAGGGAAAGGTTTTGATGGGTTTTGAAACATTCGTGACCTCCCGTAGAGCCTTATAATGCAACAGTCTTGTCAGCCCCTGCATGAACTCCTTGGGAGTATCGTATTGGCCTTCGGGGAGGGTGAGTCGGGTGTCTTTTCCTTCGTAGGTCACCTCGTACCACACTCCATTGGCTCGCACGTTGTACCACGAGTAAGGGTATTGGATATCCACGAGGCCACATTCCCATCGTCCAGGTAAATGCAACGGTTGCGGTAACTGGGTGACGTACTTGGCCAAGGTGTTGTCAGGAAACACATCCAGCGAACTGTTACTGGGAATGGTGAGGTAAAACATGGCGACTGAGCTGTCCTGCTGCTGCTGTTACTTTTAATAGGTGTATCTGTTCTCTTATGAATATGACTATATGCAGGCACTTTCAAAAACCGATCCATTCAAAGCCCGTTCCTTCTCATTCACCAAACGCTATATAGACGATCTTCTCGCTGTGGATAATCGCTATATAAATGACGCAGTGAAGGATACATATCCGCCTTCACTGGATTTGAAGGAAACTACAGATAGCCCTACAGGCACATCTTATTTAGATCTCTATCTCTATAAAAATGAAGCGGGCAGTCTCTCTCGTCGACTTGATGACAAAAGAGATGATTACAATTTCGACATCGTAAACTATCCCTTTTTGGATAGTAATATTCCAGTGGGACCTGCATATGGCGTATACATATCTCGCTTAGTAGCATTTGCTAGATCCTGTGTTAAATGTGATGATTTTAATCAACGTCACAAAACATTGCTGCAGAAACTTATAAAACAGGGCTATTCTACCAAGCGCCTCCACTCAAAGTTTCTCAAATTTGGCGATACATATCGCATGCTGATAGCAAAATACGAACGTAGCGTGCAAGATCTATGGCGCTACGTTTCGTAACTTGTGTCTAATTCCGCTTAACCCGGGGCTAGGGGCCGCATGAACCCATGTACTTCAAGATCCTCATGGTACTCATATGAACAGTCACAATCAAAGCGTGACTGAGATACATCTTTTTTTTTTAGATGACGACTCTATAACGAATATTATGGATTAAGAATACTGATCAGCAATACGGATTTGATAGTTTTTGAACATCATGATGTCTTGCCGGCATCATTGAAAACTGTTGACCGCTTCTCTCTTGCAGGAAACAAGCCTATGTTTATGCATACTATGATTGTCTTTTTGAATTTGGTGCTAATACTGTTATGTGGAAAATGGAATAGGTCTTTGGATTATGGACGCGGATATTCTCTAATGGACGACGGCTGGATTATGAATGACGGACTAGACGCTGGTAATTCCAGGCCTTGGGCGGTTGTGTCCGGCGTCGTGTTCGTCGCGGTGACTTGCTACGTGTCACGGCTCTGGAGATGTGGGGTGTCTTGATCAAGGGTGGTTTTTTAAAGGCGTGAAAAGAAGGTGCCCGTTGTGATGGTGTTTTGGGGGGTGACTCCGGTTCTCATTCGGCTTCCCAAGAAGGTAGTGGGCCACTCGGCGATTGCTGGGTCCGCTGCATCCAGGCCCAGCGCTAGGAGTTCCCCACCAATTCCTGTGGTACATGCATGTCTTTCAAGCCTTGAGCGAAGACCTCCCATCCTCGAGGATCCGTGTGCGACCTGCGTTGACGCATCAGGTCATTCACTAAATCCGTCATGTGGGTACCGGGGACCACCTGATTCTGTACCAGTAGTTCGCCTTTATCATTCCAAGTCATGTTAGGATTCTGTTTCATCCGTTGTAATAGCAGGCCAGCTTGTTTCTTGAACGATGCAGGTACACTCTTCAGGACTTCGTCCGCCACCCACTGTGGGGCTGTGGGTAATATCCCTGGTAATGGCTGTGGTTGGAGCGGTGCTGAGGTCGGCGGTGTGTCGAGTGGTGTTGGTGGTGGTGCTGGTGTAGAGAGGGTTTTATATTGGTCCATGAACGTCATGTACCATTGAAGCGTCTCATTGTACGGTTGTACTTTCTCACTGTCGCTTAACCCCGGTCTTTGTAAGATCTTTTGCATCTCTTCATCAAGGGTGTTTATGGTCTTCACCGTAGGTGGGGCAGGGTAGGGCGATTGCAGGTTTTGAAGGAACCGTGGTTCGACGAGGACCATTTTTTTCGTGTGGTTCATTGTCGGCCGAAGAGTGCACCCAATACTGGACCCAACACGGAAGCGGCCAACGGTGCTAAGATGGCCCCGAGAAAGCCGCCTTTCTGTAACACCTTTTTCTTTTGTGTTTGAGAGACTCGCTTCTGGACTAGGGTTAGGAGACCTGTCTTATGCTTGATCAACTTGGTCTTCTGAGCTGGAGTCAGTGGTACGTTGCCTTTTAACAGGTTGTACCCGATCTCGCACAGACAGCGTACAAGGTCAGGGTCCGCACCGCGTACAATGGTTCGGACCAACTCGGGTGGGGCCGTCTTCAATACACGGAGCGTCGGGACGTGCTTCCTTACTCGCACAGACATCATGTACAACTAATGCTAGAACCCACAACTCAGCCCTTTTTATCTACCTCAGAGAACAGAGATGTTCTTTGTTTTAAATGAACAGATTCTGCACAATGTAGATGATGCTGAGCCGTCGATGATGGCTGCCTTTGGTAAAGAGTTGGGTGACGCACGCATCCGTCTCCGCCATGAGATCATCCAGAGCCACCAAGATGTCCGATTCCAAATCGGCCAGGTTAGGTAGGCCTTCCACGAACGTGATGTGGGGCATTGCTGCATACGCTGCCTGCCATTCTCCATAAGACCACACGACTCGGGCAATGGGTGGTGTGATCATGTTGTCGGCGTGTTGAAGGAGCTTCCTGACGAAGTGCGTTTTGCCGGAACCTGTCGGTCCTGCGATGACGCAAGTGAAGGGATGCTGCCACCGAGGGTCCATGGTTCGAACTGTATGCGCTGTCGTGGTAACCCGCTCTTGTAAATTTGGTACGAGTGAACAGAAGTGGTGGTGGTGGATACAACGTCGGTCGTCGTTGTCTGTTCACTGTGAGGGATGAAATCCGGTGGGTTTTCAGACGTAGTGGGTGTACTTGGTGTAGGTGTTGACTGTATACTCGGTGTGGAGCTCGATGTGGCTTGTACACGTGGTTTGGTGGTGGTGATGACTGGGCTCGTTTCGATCACGGAGGTGACTGGTGCTATCTGTAGACTGGTTTCACTGCCACTCACAGCTGGAGTTTTAAGTAGCGTGCTGACATAGGCTACGTCGTAAAACACACCTCCGTACAACACACTCAGCAGGGTTAGCAATATCACCACAAAGCCCACTTGCGCTTTGCGCGTTTTGGGAGACGCTGTGTTCAGAGGCAGCTGCTGCTTGTCCATAGCATCGTGGTCGAACGTGGAATGAAGGATGACGGTAGTGGTGTCTGGCTTTATAGTCGTTTCACCTGGTTGGCCGCCACCCAGGAATTGAAGGAACTGGGCCAGCCTTGCCATTTGACGAAATGAAACAGTTTGCCACGCCCATGTACCGTTTTCAAAATTTGCTCCATCGTGTAGTAGTCTTGCTGTGTTTTTTCGACAAGCTGTAATTCCGTCTCGTAAAACGTCCCTAGCAACGGTTCCCCTTGAAGATCTTCCAGTTCATAGACTCGCTGCTGTCGGGGTAGGCGCCGTTTAATCAGGAAGTGCTCATCGCTCCAGTTGGGCAAGTAACTTTTCTCAAATTGACCTTTGACTTTACTGATCCGTACAGGGTCCCCGACCTTGTACACCTCCTTCGTCGTTCGCTGCGATTGCCTGGGGTACAAGACACGCCGGACTTGGGCTTCATTGCATTGGGTCACGGTAATGGGGGCTCTCTCTATACTCCGGTGATAGGCTCGATTGTAACCACTCACAAGTTTCGGGAGAACATCGATGTACCGCCTTGTATTCTTATAGGTGAAATATTTATACATGCGGCCTTTGAATGTCCTGTTGAACCTTTCCACCACGGAAGCCTTGGTCTCGTTGTACGTATGGAAGAAAAACACATTCTGGGCTTTCAGAAACTGTTGGAACGGTCTGTTGAGGAATTCCGTGCCTTCGTCGATTTGCAAATACATGGGTTTGCGCCCGGTCCTGAAGATGTCCTTGAACGTCGCTATGAGATTCGCCCCAGTTTTCGTCCGGATGGGTACCACCCACGCATACTTTGACAGGGTATCGATGCACGTCAAGATATACCGATTCCCATCGTTGTGTTTCGCAAAGGCGCTCATATCGATCAAATCCGCCTGCCATTGGGCATCTAGGCCTCCCACGATGACCCGGTTCCGTAGAAAATGGCGACGGGCAGCTCGATGTAAGGTATAGGTGTCTTGTTTTCTTAACCAATCTCGGACTTGGGCACGTTGTATCCCCTGGGGTTTGGCCGCTTGATAGAGAGCCGTCAATGCACTATAGGCCGCCGGACTGTCGGGACAGTAGTATAAGTTATCCAACACCTTCTCCCAGCTCTTCATGGTGACAAATGATGATGGAACCTGGCTCTATCGTTTATTTATAACGGGTATATCTTGGGCCGAAGTTTCTTTCTGATTTTCTTCGTTGGCTTCTGCCAGCACATTGTCCATGGTAAATGACCAGTCCAACTCGTCTGATGACCGATCTTCCTCCGTGAGCACTTGATCCACATCTACCACGGCATCTTCCAATGCAGACCATAGATCAGGGTGAAGGGTAAAATGCACTGTACCCCCATCTAGCCGAGCCAATTGAGCAAAGAAGGGGCCGCGTCGGATGTACACATCGTGACACAAGTGAATGAGGTCGCAGTCCAGTTCACCAGACAACACCCGTTTGAATTTGGTCCAGCCCTCCCGAGACAAACCGGGACAGGATCGGGTGGTCATGTCACTGGGCTGACTGAGTCTAGCTGGATAATCAATGGTATCGTCGTCTGCCTCCGCTTCATTGTTAGACATTTGTTCATTGGGTTCTGCCGCCGCTTATCTCAGGGCACGAGCCCACCTAGACCCCAAAGTGGTGGGGTTTTTTCGGTGACGTCCGCGCCTGCATCCGGGTATGTATGAGGGTCTTGAGGGGGCGACTGCATGTGGTGAGTTGTATGTGGGTGTTTTTTTTGGTGACGTCCGCGCCTGCATCCGGGTACTTCTATGTAGGTGTATAAAAGTGGGATTTTTAGGGCATTGCTGCATTCATTGGCCTGCTTGACCTGACCAGCCTGAGCCTGCCTGACCAGCCTGAGCCTATCTGACGAGAGGATCTACTTGCCTGAACCTCAACAGCCTGAGCCTATCTGACGAGAGGAGCTACTTGCCTTACCAGTGGAGCCAACAGTCATGGAGCAATCCCACCGAGCTAAGCTTCTGCAGCACCGTATCCATATCGTTGATGAGGTGCAGCATGTGGCCGATATATGTGATCTGCCCATGGTGGAAAACATAATCACTAAACACATGGGGGTAGATATCATGGCGGAGAAGACCTATATGGCACGAAACAGCACCAAGATGTTCACTTGCACAACTTGCCAGAAGCAGTTTACTCGCCCAGAAGATTTGCGACGGCACGAGTCCTCCATCCACAACGGCGCACGGTATACTTGTATAACCTGCGCACGGTCATTTAATCGGGAGGATCCTTTACTGCGCCACGTACGCTCATTCCACGAGGGCGCGACGGAACAATGTAATGAATGTGGTCAACTCTTCAAACGACCCAGTCAGTTAAGGCGGCATCAGCGTTTGATTCATGCCCCGTCTCTACGGTTTGGGCGACAACTTCTCACTAAAGTGGCACCCAGGAGGGTCAGACCCAGTGAAGATGAGCCCGGGGAGACGAATGCCACTGGTGATGCGATCACAGAGAGCCCGCCTGTACCCATAGTTCAGAAGAGTCTAGATATCCAGCCAGTCCCTAGCATTATTGTTGCTAGTCATACGACATCGAACATTTTCTGGAAGATGCAGTGGATGTTCCTAGCGATCTGTTACAGGACGCCCATCTAGTGAGTGACATCTATCGGTGCCAATGGCCCATGATACGGCACGTTTTCCACCGTGATCGCCCTATTCCAGATATCTACAATTTTCCACTCACCGACCTCACCCTTCTACGCAGCTACGTGGAAGCCATCTTCAGTGACCAAGCTACGGTCTTCAAATTAAATGTCGCTTTCGGGTACATCTTACGTCACAAAGAGACGGACCAGTTACGGTATCATTATGCCAGTAATAACAGCCATGTGTTTGACCAGCCGTTCACCATCATTAACCGAGCGTCGCTAGAGATGATGCTGGAGAAACTGGACACCGTGGATCCCTTGGGATGGGCACATCGTCAACGCCCCAACACACAATGGGTCGTAGAGAGGGTCACCAATGTTACGTTCTTCGTTACCAAGCTGATCGACCACCCCCATCGGCTGAATGCGTCACCCTTGCACTGGTGAATAGCATAACATGCCGTATATACTCTCTATGTCTACATGCTGATCGTTGACTTGAGCTCAGTAAACATTAAATGTGACGGTGCGTTAAATAATAAAACATGGTGTTTGATATTTCAATTTGTTTTGCAGTGAAGATACTAAACATAGTCAGGGCGGCTCCCCCAGTCTGGGTATGATGTAACATTGGGGATAATAAACTGTATAAACATTGTTGAACTTGTTGTTATTCACGACAACCGCTTTCCGCTATACTTGGATGAAATATATACCCCGATGTGATATAGTGCCCTTGCACACTTTCGAAACTTCCCTTTAACCCGCGCGCGCGCGCGTGCGGTCGGATAACCCGCGCGCGCGCGCTGCGGCCGGGCCGGGGAAAACTTGGATGTTGAAAATCCGGACCCTACGTGTAAGGGAAAATTGGAACTCTTCTGGGTTCGGAGGTAGTTTTAGTGAAACCCGGAAGTGACGTCTGTGCGCAGAACCCACACCACCAAACCACAAACACGGACCAATAGTGGTTGGTCAAACACACTGCCACGCACCCCCAAAATGCCTGCTTTCTATACTACGGCCAGACTACACATGCGCAGACTCTTGAACACGGACGAACCATTAGCACAGTCGGATGCTCCTCCATGAGAGCTTCAAAATAAGACCTCAGACGACACCATCGGACCACTAGGGGCTCACCTAGACCCCAAAATGTATATTTCCATACCCTTTTCCCACAATTCCTGCTTGCGCATGCGCAGAATGACGTCAGTTCCACGTCACACCCATCCCGTCGGATGCTCCTTCACGAATGCTTCACATTGATACCTCATACGACTCCATCGGACCAATAGGGGCCCATCTAGACCCCAAAACGTCTATTTCCATACTCTTTGTCTACTGCGCATGCGCAGAATATGACGTCAGTTCCACGTCACACCCATTCCTTCGGATGCTCCTTCACGAATGCTTCACATTGATACCTCATACGACTCCATCGGATCAATAGGGGCCCCTCTCGCCCCTGAAGATTGCCGGAGAATGCCGGAGAATTCGGGGCTACTTTCTGTCCGCGGAGGCAGACCGCATCACCACCAGGCCGCATCACCGCGGAGGAATACACACGTCCGATTCACGCAGACCGGAAATGACGTCATACCTGCGCACAACACTCCTGCGCACACCGCCAAAAACCGCCACAAAATCTCATACATGCGCACAACCCTCCCGCGCACACCCACTCCACAATTCCTGTGCATGCGCAGTGAGGCGCCGGGACGTCGAAATGCTCTTTGGTTACTACTCAAAACCCTGTTTTGTGTGTTTTCTGTACAATAGATTACACGTATAAACAAGTTGCTACAAATGCCCCAAGCTTGAACATAAATGTGGGAATCTCATATTAACCAAGCTGGTATAGGCCAGTCAATCAGCCCTTTGGGAAAGTAACCAATCAGTGGCCTAGGATGAGGTCAAATGTAGTCAATCAGTCCTTCAGATAACAAACCAATGTGAGAGCGCTGCAGTGAAATAGAGAGCTAATGAAATCATCCCACAGACCAAATACATTCTTTGGTCTAGGTTAAGAGCTCGCATTCCAGCACGAACTTTGACGAATAAGGATCATGGCCAGTTGTAGCTACAGAAGCGAAAGTCTGAAGGAAAGCAAACAATAGAGATCGAGGGTCGGGTAAAGACCAGGAAGACGACGAGAAAGTCCAAGGCGGGTGTCCGCCCACCGATGCAATTTCCAGGTTGCTGCTGATAGAAAGCCAAGGTGGGGCAAAACGGATGATGAGCGTGTATAGCCCCGAAAAAGCGAGGACCGACTAACTGGGCTGCGAAGGAGAAACCAGACCACCACCTTCCTGAGTACCGGTACTACTCGACATCAACTGGGCAGTACGTCAGTCCATGCCTCCAATGGATTCTCCCGAAACAGGGAGAAAACACTCTAAAATCATCCAAAGTCCCTTTTAGGGCCAACCATTCTTTACAAACGAGAACTTCTCATTAATCGCAATTTTCTATTTATGGTACGTGTTGTTGTAGTTAAAAAAAATCGCTACCATGACACTATTTTTCACAACACATTGGGACCCAATATGGCCCACTGAGACCCCAAAACTTTTACCTCAAATGAACTGTTTGGACTGCGCATGCGCATATTAACAACACTACCAAAAAGAACCACCCCAGTCGGATTCTACCCCTGCATCCTTATTTCCCATCCCACCAGGCGCGGCGGAAGCATTTGAACATTGGGGGGCCAAATATGGGGTGAGACCGGGAGAGGGTGTCGCCCTCCCTCGAAGCGGTGAGTCCGGGTGTCCTCCCCCGGGAAAGTTTTGAAAATTAATCCTTCATTTTACGCACTTTGGTCTGATTGCCAAGTGTTACACCTCTGCAAGAACAGGTAACTTCGTCGATCCGTCGGTTTTTGCATCTATGCCAAGCTGAATTGTTTGAAGTGGTGGGTGCGAAATTCGACAATTTTCCGGATCCGTGAAGGAAGAAAGAGGGGGGTGGTACTCTTCGGAAATTTGTGAGATTTCAGACGTTTATCTACTGATCTTTTAACCATTTCTTAGTCCCGCGAGATTCCCTACTACGAGAAGAGACTCTTGGGTAAGTGGCAGGCACAAATTTTCGGGGGTGAGTAAGCGCGTATGATTTCTGCGAAAAACTGGTGATAGAACTCTTTCTTAAAAATCAACTGTAAAACGAAGCAATATTAGTTGTCTCCCTTGTTCAAATGTTTACCAATAAATGACAGAACAGCTCATAATTATTGTAATTTCTGGGTTAAGATGAATAGATTCTTGGATAACTTACTCCATTGTGATGTACGGTATTTAGCAAGGTTCAACAACTGATTGCAAAATTTAATTCACTAATCTCTTCAAATAAATTAACACACTCGCTGTTAATTTTGTTGAAACCCCACCTATCAGACCATACTTTATCGTCATGAGTATATAAGGAGATCAAATTTCCTATATTGGTAAGGTAAATACACCATTCAAGTGTTTCAAATTTTGAATTGATTGTTGACTGTGAATAAGGAAGGAAAAAGTTCCTTGGAGCGATAATGTCAAAAAAGTGACATGGCTCCAACTTATGTGAGAATCATTATCGCGAAGGTTCTGTTTCTCCGTACAAGGCTCCACTTCCGCTTGCACATGTGCATCCCTATTGACCTGACGTCACAGAAGTTCAAAGGTCAACAAGCGAAAAGATTCTCTTTTACTACTACTCTGAATATAAACTTCGGAAAAAATTATGGCCTTCAGTTGCATAGAAATGTAGGCTATTCATTCATGATTGGTCTCTAATGCGATCCCTGGCCTATCTTGCATATTTAGGCATTTATACCTGGGATTTTCTCTGGTACCAAAATTTGACACCTCAAACTAAGATGATATTTTCACACAATCTATTTGGTAAGTTCGATTATTTGAACGAGCCAATGGTTTTGGTTAAAGGTGTCACATTTTTGCTGCCATAGAAAATTCTCCCGATAAATGCCTTGAAAATAATAAAACAGCACAGGAAGCACAGTTTGAACTATACAGCTGAACATCCCCATATTCAATATGTATACTTCAAGCAAAATATGATTTCACAGGTTTTGGATCGGAAAGGAAAATCGGCTTCATAACCGTCACACACAAATGAATTGTTCGTATGTAAACGTCACATACCCCGGTATCGAATTTATAAGTTACGGTAGGCCTACTAAGTAAAAATTTCGAGATACCGGTATTCGACAGAATCAAAAACCCAAATGCAACACTATATATATTCAGCCAGTGGCGTCGGAACCGGGGCCAGGGGCGCCACTTTTGATTTAGGGGGGGCCCGAATATCTTTGGGCCCCCCCACTTTTCGGCACTTCTAACTGACCATGTCCCCACATAAAAATTACAGATAGAGTGCCAGGACGTGTAGTGGTCTGTTATTGGCCTGTTTTGTTTGTGTTAAACCAGGAATTCAAATGGAGTCGGGCATATTCTTCAATATCGATGCGTGTTCATGCGAAACAAATGTGAAAATAGAACCATGAATCTATATACATTGTGTTCAGATTTATTTCCTGTAAAAGGCATCTCCGGCAACCTTAGGCCCTAGAGCTTCCGTGGCCTAGGCGTCCCTTCGACCCTCACCTATCAGGCTGCGAAGATCGCTTATTTTAGCTTTGTGTAAATGAATCGGTAGATACTTCATGTAGGAAGCTATTGTCTGAGTCTTTGTGCAGCTGAAAAGGCTCAAGTCTAGATACATTGTTGTCTCCAGACTTGGCTATTGTATGCATTGTCTGGTGATTCTTACATGGTGTATGAACCAATGAATCGGGATCATATTGGTTCTAATGTTCGATGATGTAAAGGTCATTGTTTTCTTATGTGTGTTTTTTATGTGTTAAATAAAACTAGAAAGTCAAATGGATTCAGGCATGAAGTATGATTTTTTCAATATCGATGCGTGCTTTAAATGCGAAACAAACGTGAAAATAGAACCATAAATCTGCATACGTTATGTTCGAATTTATTTCCGGGAAAACGCTTAGAACGCATCCCCGGAGATCTGGGACTTCGGAGCTTCCGGGGCCTAGGCGGCCCCTGGACCCTCACCTGTTTGGCTGTGAGGATTTCCTTGTTTTATTTTTGTGTGAATGAATCGTATCGGTAGGCATATTGGTTTTCCTTCCAAGAACTAAAAGTCATCGTTTTTTATGTTTTAAATATGATTAGAAAGTCAAATGGATACAGGCTTGAGGTGCGAGGTTTTCAATATCGATGCGTGCTCATAATTGCGATTTTTTTTTGAAAATATAACCATAAATCTGCATGTAGTATGATCAGTTTTATTGTCGGGAAAACGCTCAGAACGCATCTCCGGCGATCTAGGACCCCGGAGCTTCCGGGGCCTAGGCGGCCCCTGGACCCTCGCCTCTTTGGCTGTGAGGATTTCCTTGTTTTATTTTTGTGTGAATGAATCGTATCGGTAAGCATATTGGTTTTCCTTCCAAGAACTAAAAGTCATCGTTTTGTATGTTTTAAATATGATTAGAAAGTCAAATGGATACAGGCTTGAGGTGCGAGGTTTTCAATATCGATGCGTGCTCATAATTGCGAAAAAATTGTGAAAATATAACCATAAATCTGCATGCAGTATGATCAGTTTTATTGTCGGGAAAACGCTCAGAACGCATCTCCGGCGATCTAGGACCCCGGAACTTCCGGGGCCTAGGCGGCCCCTGGACCCTCGCCTGTTTGGCTGTGAGGATTTCCTTGTTTTATCTTTGTTTGAATGAATCGTATCGGTAGGCATATTGGTTTTCCTTCCAAGAACTAAAAGTCATCGTTTTGTATGTTTTAAATATAATTAGTTCTAAGGTCAAATGGATACAGGCTTGAGGTGAGAGGTTTTCAATATCGATGCGTACTTATAATTGCGAAAAAATCCTGAAAACATAACCATAAATCTGCAAGCAGTATGATCAGTTTTATTGCCGGGAAAACGCTCAGAACGCATCTCCGGCGATCTAGGACCCCGGAGCTTCCGGGGCCTAGGCGGCCCCCATTCGGAACTCCCGAGCGGAAATCTACGAAGGGGGACATCTCAAACCGGAGATCCCCGAGAAGTTGCGAATGGGCGGCCCCTGGACCCTCGCCTGTTGGGCTGTGATAGTCGACCGGGCCCCCCCCCCCACTTTTAATTACGTTCCGACGCCACTGTCAGCATAAATTTTATACCTTTTAGCTTCTGGCTAAACAAGCTACCCAGCTTAAATAAAGTTATCTTATCTTATCTTATCTATTATCTTATTTTGGGCATTGATAAGACCCGTAGCAGCCCGTATACTGCCTGCAATGGAGGCCGTATACTGAAATGGAGACAGGTCTACGATGCAGTATACGGGCTATGGGCCATCATTGATACGTCTCCAAAACAGTTCTTGTCATGCCAAAGAATTATTAAATGACAAGATAGTGAAGAAAATCGTTCGTTCCTACTAACGAAGGAAGCCATGTAAACTTGGCTAATACCAGAAGTTCATGGATAGTTTTCATGAACTTCTGCTAATACTAAAACGTTTCAATATCAAATCGGGTTTATTCAATAATCCGTTGACATTACAAAACTACAGCAGTTTGAAACTGGAGACGTAAATGTGGCCTACAGCTGCCTTTTGAAGGGTAGTTCGAAAATAGTTCAGGCGAAATCAGCAACCCGAGTTTTACTTCTGACGTTTGCAACGAACTAAAACAAGGGTGCCCGAATTGAAACGAATGTTATTCCCGCGAACACTAGGTGGCGCTGCTCAGCTTTCATAAACGTGTTGAGGTTTAGAATGTTTCTCTTTTGAAACTCACAGACTCATAACGAATCTCAGTTGAGGAGACAACTATTATTCCAACTTTCCATTCCGACTGAATGAACGTTCAGTAATAGCTGATAGTATGGGTAAGACGCAACTTCACAATCACAATCCTAAATTCATTTTTTTTTTGCAAAAGCATTTTTTGAATTTAAAGGATATTGTCCATTCTACTCGGGTGTACAGAAGATAGGTGTACTAGTTTTGATAAAGGAACAATATACACATTGTATACAGTACGAGACAGACTTTAGCTCCCCCCCCCCCCATACAGTGTCTACCTCGAGAGAGCGCGACAAGGTGGGCGTTATAGGCATTATGCCTTCTAGTTGCCCCAACGCAAGTAAGTATTAAGTAAGTATTTGTTGTTGTTGCCAGCAGCCAGGTCACAGGTGATGGAGACCCCAGTTTTCGATGTTTATTAGTGTTCATAACCGAGTATGGCATAGCAGCACAGAGTTGAGAACGAATAGCGATATCCTCTCTGAAGGATATATTGTTACTCTAACACTTCTTTCTTCATGGTTGGTTGAATCTTTCTTCAACAGGCCAATAGCTCAGTCTCAAGTTGGTGCCTATAGCCTTATAACTTAATTTGAATAGGCAAAGCCTAGAAGTAGGATTGTTTTTAATTTTTTTTTTGGTCGTAACAAATAAATAAAGGTACTCCCATAAACAGGGAAGCCACGAGATCATGATAACATTTACCATTCAAGTGTACAACAAGCCAAATGATCACAACTAGTAAAAGAGGTTCCACATGCACCAAGTTTAAAACGTGAAATCGCCTTCAAAACTGCAAATTATAGCAGAGCGGAAGTCAGGTGTTCAAAGAGAACTTCAAAGCAAGAGAAGTAACTCTGATACCTGTTCAGGTGAAAACAATTGGAGGGTCGGGTAGCTGACGTAAGAAAATTACATTCTGCTTGTTGACTCAGCGTAATGTGTAACACAGGCATGTGACACCCGTCGAGCGCCTCATTGTTTTCTTTCCCGGGAAAGTGGAAGAGCGGGTCTATAAAATGTGTCAAGGATTACAGACGATTTACAGGGTTTTAGAAAGAAGGATTTCTACAGTTGTTCATTCTATTAATATCAGTCCTTATGATATTGCTTACTTCGGCACGCTCGAAAGCCCTTTGACGAAAAATATGATTGCGTTTCCTTTGCGTTTCAGTTCAAGGCTATATGGTTTCAGATTTTTCAACTCGTTCCATTCATTTGTGTTGTTCGGGGACCTCGTGGATGACGTGTCTTCCGCCAAAACATGTCAAACAAGTTTTGTCAAAGGTCAAATCATTGGTCATCGGATCGCTGATGTAACATTTCCTGATTGCAATTTATCAGGCTGCGCAACAATCCGCGCCAAACACAGTCTTCATAATCCTACTAGAAGCGAACGGAGAAATACTTCTTCGTCTCGTTTCTGGCTTTGCCTATTCATATCAAGTTTTCCACCAGCTCTAAATTAACACAATTGGACTTGTAGTACCGTACTCATTCGCATAATCTTTTGTTCCACACAGAGCTAATATTTGAAATGGATGAAATGTACTTTGGTACTTTTGAGGGTTCCTTTTGAGAGCAGATAGAGTAGCCGCCCTAGTATTGCATCAAGGAATAGCAGTCTTGCGGAGGAAAGGAAGAAAAATGATCATACCCTCCTTTGGATCTGCATTATTTTGATAAACTAGCTTTGGTTTATCACTATAATTATGACATCGAGAAACCATCTCCCACACGCAGGAGACTAATGCCAAACTCGGCAAAAGCAATTAAGCCAAAGAAGTATTACACCATGCTTCCAGCTTCAGATGCTATAATAGGCTGATAATTATCTTTGAATGTTTGTGATAGTTTGTGACCTCTTGCTGCTGTTGTTGTTGCTGCAGACACGAGGTCCAATGGAGGTAACTTTGTTATACCAAATGATCAAGTTAAAAAAAAAAAAAGTTTGATTTCCTGCGAACAATACCATGGGCTTGGAATCGATTATTTATTTTTTTATAGCTCTGTTTATTTTCTTCTACAAATTAAACATTAATCAACAGAAAACTTTTTAAAATTTTATTTCAGTATTTCATTATAAATATCTATAAGAACTAAATAAAACACGTTACCAGCTTCACCTGAATGCACTAGAGATCCTTGTTGAGAGGAATGTGTGAGACTACAAGTATGGCTCTTCGCCATGGGACGGAACATCAAAAAATACATGTAGTGGAATTATTCAAACAGCCTATTTTACATTTAAATAGCCCTGTTTCAGTGCCTAAGGCTCTAGTTTTTTCTCCAACCTTCTCAATCTTGCAAACTGGTCCAGGGAAAACATTTTTTACCATCCTCCGTGGTGGAAAAATTCTGCAGTAACTCTGATAATCCGGAAATAAAAAATGCCTGGTTAAATTACAATATGATATCTACTTTCACCACGATTAAACTTACTATAAGTAGTGAGGTGGCTTAGGGCCATATTTTGGGAAGATCGTGACACGCTGGACCAAAGCACCAAACTTGGCACACCCATCACTTGAGGCATATAGAACAATATCAGAAGGGGTGCCCTTTGCTCTGGGCTCTGTGATGCCCTCTGGCCCCCAAAAGGGCATCTGAGGGGCAATATTGTTATTTAAAGAATAGTTAGCCTCGAAACAGCTACGTTATTTTCATTATCCTTCAGGCTGGGAAGCTGAAACTTGGCACACTGGATCACTGGTTCAAGCGCTACCAGAAAATGTCACAAAATCCAAGATGGCGGCCATGATGACATCATATTCCAAAAATAAATCCTTTTGCGGACAATTTTTCGGACCGATTTTTTCAATTTTTTATTTGTGGAATTTTCTTCGCTGAAACTGCCTGTTAAATTAGTAAATAATCATCTTATTTGAGATAAAATACTTTTGAGCACTTTTACGAAGAACAACACATTAATTTTGAAGGAATACGACGAAAACAGAACTTTCTGGTACACCCTAATGTTATCCATTATGAATTTACTTATAAAGCTGTGCTCCGAGTTTTATGCAACAGGCTCAAAATAACATCAGTATCATAAGCTATAACTGCTCTAAGTTACAGCTCTCTACGTTTCTTCATTTTGGAGTATCAGGGAAAAGTTCTTTGAGAAGGGAGAGCCGGGTGGCTGAAACCACCTATACCAATTAGGTTTACATAATCGCCTGTGTAAAAGGAAACAATCGCCCCTTATCCATGTAAAACTTGACAATTCAGCTTTTCATCTCGTAAAATGGGGAAAAGATGGAAATGCCCAAGACTGGGCAGTTTTTTAGAGTATTCTTACATTTACCAGGTTCACCCCATGTTGAAGCGTTTACTTCATCAGACGTCCTCGATGCTCATCCATTACCATTCGATGAGTTATATGTTTGAGCTGATCTGTCATCACAGCTCCCGAGCTAGCGTATCTAATTCCGCTTAAGCCGTTGTCAGGGGCCGTGGGGATACTTCATAGTATCCACATTAACAGCTGCAATAAGAGCGCGGCTGAGATACTAAGGCTACGACCGAGAATCCACCGTATTCTCGGGTCTGCAGGTGAGGTGCCGAGGGAAGCTTTCCTGTTAAGTCATATGGTTGCTTTTTAGTCGCCAGACATCAACTTTTCCCACCTCTTGGATATCGCTTCAATTTCAATCTTTCTACTTTTAAGTTCGAGAGAAGAATAGCTGAATTAACAAGTGTTACACGGGCCGGGGACTTGTGTTTAGTTCTGCATGTCTCCGTTTGTATATTTGTGACCGCCGTATACAGCCAACATTTTTGGACGGAATGGTACGAAACTTCATCTGAAGGGTGTTGGAGTCAGTCAGAGTGAAACTAAAAAGAACAATCCCAAAAAGGGCATCTTACGCCTGTTGGAGGCCGGGATTTTTTATTGGAAGGCCATCAAATTACGTCGGGATAGCTAACAGAACTGTATGGTCAGAAAAGGGACTTTAAAACCAAGAAGAAATCAAAAGGACATTTAACGCCCAATGGGGACCGAGAACATGAAACATACAAGTAACATGTTCTAGCACTTGTCTATATATTGCCATTGAATGGACACAGCTTTGGAGGCCCGCAATGTTGGGGTTTTTTTTCGGTCAAAAGTCTGTCAAACATTTTCAGGATAACTATAGGGATCTGAGAGAGTGACTAGACACAGAAAAAGGATCGGAAAGTGCATTTAACTCCCATTGAGGGACAGGAACATGAAATTAACATTAAAACAAGCAGCCAGAGGATGCTAGGTCCCCCGCCAAAATGGCAGCAATATTTATAAGCGTTCTCGGTCTCAGGGGATATACATGAGGGTGGCAACAGTTACTTCTTTCCGCCTCCCCAGGTTTCGAGATCAATTCAGAAAGGCTGACTGAATGTTGATTGCTGCTGTAATATATTTTCCTCACGGTGTAGCATGAAAATTATGTAACCAAAATGCAACCCCAAGCGACCTCTCATGGCATATTATCTGCAAACTAAATTTGACCAGAATCTGAAGGCATCCTCAACCTATTCCCCGGAAACCAAATTTAGACTTTGCCACCAGGTGTCACCACCTGTAGGTACAAGCAGGCAAAACGCAATCCCAAAAATCGCAATCTCATGGCATGGTATCGGCATATGAACTTTGAGAAGGATCTGAAGAGGGGTCCTCAAGTTATTGCCGGTACTGGATGCCCACTGGTGTTTGTGTTATTTGGGGTGGGTCACATATGAATACAAAATTTGAGAAGATCCGATGAGCGTTTCTCATGTTATTATCCAGAAAAGTAGGGTATTTCAAAGAAATTCGACCGAGTGTTTCTAAGTTATATCACTTGCAGCACGGAATAATGGAATGAACTCTAGTGGTGCCACCTCCAGGCGGATCTTGCTGAAACTGACGTTTTGTCGCCAGGAATGCATTTGCCAAATTTCGGAGGAATCCGACAAATCGTTTCGAAAGTTATCGCTCACGAAGCATTTGAACAGACATCCACGGACATGCACTGAAGATTGGAACAAGACCCAGTGGCACCACCTACAGGCAGATCTTGCTGAAACGCAATACCAACCGACGTCTTGTCGCAAAGAATGCAGATGCTAAATTTCGGAGGAATCCGACAAAGCATTTAGGAGTTATCGCTTGCGAAGTATTTGAACATACATCCACGGACAAGAACAGGGGATTAGAACAAGAGGCAGTGGCGCCACCTTCAGGCGGATCTTGCTGAAACGCAATACCCACCGACGTCTTGTCGCAAAGAATGCAGATGCCAAATTTCAGAGGAATCCGATAAAGCATTTGGAAGTTATTGCTTGCGAAGTATTTGAACAGACATCCACGGACACATAGAAGCAAGAACCATTTAAAGTCGGCGGGGGACAATAACACGTTTACTTCTATCCGTCGCCATTGACATGATTGAGAGTGCTAGGACGACTTCGGGTTCAGAGGCAGATTGGGGGAGGGGTCTGAAACTACACCTAATTCCCACTGGGTGACAATACCATTATATTTACACATTCACATGGGCATGGTTCAACACCCGTGCACTACTCCAATTATATGCCGGTTCTGCAGGCACACCCACTAGACAAATGATACTGAATAGGGGGGATCCTGTGTTCAATTGTTATTGTTGGCTTCAGCTTCAAATTATGTAGCTATTGGGAAGCCAACTATTTTCTCAATGATAATGTTTTCCCTTAGATGCCCTTTTGGGGGCCAGAGGGCGTCACACGGCCCAGATCAAAGGGCACCCCTTCTGATATTGTTCTGTATGCCTCAAGTGGTGGATGTGCCAAGTTTGGTGCTTTGGTCCAGCGTGTCACGATCTTTTCGCTAAGCCACCTCACTAAAGTGGCCAGGGCAATTCCATCATTCAGCTGTTGGTGTGTTCTTGCATGAGACAAAAGACAATGATGAATGTGAAGGATGTAACAAATAAATTTGCTGATAATCATTGAGTTGTTGATTGAGATCATCTGGACTGGCGAATAATAGCATAATGAAATACAAATTTTATTCATCGAAAGAATAGCTGCCTGGGAAATATTTTCAACCAGACTGTTATCAGGCAATGGCATGAGGGCAAGCTGATTTAATGGGGAGGCAAACAGTTTTCAAAGTTAGCGTATTCTCTTGGCAAAAACACTGAAATTTAGGTCACAGCACTGTCTGAGTGGTACGAGACATTTGTGAGATTCCCATATCATGAATAAGGCCCATTCCCACAGTGCAATTTGTCGTGACAACTTGTGGTATACAACTGAGTTGCATCATGGGAACACACCATACGATTTTAGTCGTAACTACACGTCTCATGAAATAGAACCTGACCTATTTCATGCGATTCATAGTCTTAACTTAACAAAAAATCTGATGTTTGAATTATTAGAGCATTTACTCTATATTTCATGGTCACATACTAATAATGAGTAGATATTCATGTACATACAATTATTAGAGCATTTACTCTATATTTCATGGTCACATACTAATAATGAGTAGATATTCATGTACATACAATTATTAGAGCATTTACTCTATATTTCATGGTCACATACTAATAATGGGTAGATATTCATGTACATACAATTATTAGAACATTTACTCTATATTTCATGGTCACATACTAATAATGAGTAGATATTCATGTACATACAATTATTAGAGCATTTACTCTATATTTCATGGTCACATACTAATAATGAGTAGATATTCATGTACATACAATTATTAGAGCATTTACTCTATATTTCATGGTCACATACTAATAATGAGTAGATATTCATGTACATACAACTATTAGAGCATTTACTCTATATTTCATGGTCACATACTAATAATGAGTAGATATTCATGTACATACAAAATCTACAGGTTGCATTTACTGAATGAATCAAAGTGTACAATGGACGTGTCCTATTTAATTGGCGGTTTTGAAATTTTTTTTTTAGTTACCCCTATGAAATAATTGAGTTTCTGAACCGAAACTATGAAAACCATGGAAATATTGAGTTTCTGGTGCAAAAAGACGACAAAAATGAAAACATTGAGTTTTTTTTAGATTATAGTTGAGTAGATGAAAGAATTTTGGGCTAGAATAACCCCTGCATATGAACACCCCAATGACACCATCCACTCGTAGTTAGGTGATCATAGTACGGAAAGGATATATTCAGGGGAGTGTAAGAGGTTTGAAACTAAGTATTTTTGGGACATTTAATTTTTTTTTTTTTTTACATGTAACTAACGTGATAAGACGCCAATGCTTCTACTTGGCATCTTATAAGACTAATATAGGCCATGCTCAAGTGGGATACAATTCTCCCAGACAACTCTCACTAAACGAGAGTGGAGAACAATATGTCAGATGTTCCATCAGCTGTCAATGACCCACACAACTGGGGTATGGATTCCTATGCTATAACATTGTCTGGAACCCATTTTTATACGCCCGCCAAAAAGCGGACGTATTATGTGATGGCGGTTTCCGTCCGTCTGTCCGGTTCTCGTGTCCGGTCTATGTCTGGGACAGTTTCCTACCTACAGTTCCAATTTTTGGTGAGTGGATACCCTACTGGGAGACGATGTGTCGCGTACCAAAATGAAGGTTGAGGTCAGAGGTCAAAGGTCACTGGCCTAAAAAACAGGAAATCACTGAATTGTTCGTGTCCGGTCTATATCTGTGAACGTTTTCTATCCACAGTTGCAATTTTTTTGCAAGTGGATACGCTCGGTGGAGACAATGTGTCGCGTACCAAAAGTTGAGGTCAAGGTCAAAGGTCACTGTTGCCTAAAATCAGGAAATCATTGATCATTGACAGTTTTCTATCTACGGTTCTAATATATATATAAATCTTTATTTATTGAGGGTAACTCAATCAGTTATAAACTGTTCTTCCAAGAGGCCCTCCAAAAACAAAAGTGTAAAAATATCAAATGTCATAGTTAATACTGTACAACAACGTGGTCATATAAAAATTAAACATCTCAGGAGAATAATCACACACAATCGCAAGCTAGACTACATGTATGTACGATAACGTTAAGAATAATATTATAGTTACACAAAATCCTGGCATATTTTATACCCCTTGTACTAACTTATTTTTACACTGGTACATTTTTGTCAGTCTGGACCTGAAGGCCCAAAGAGAGGGTGCCTCTTTCAGGTTATTATTAAGAGAGTTCCATACCTTAGCTCCATTGTATTGCATGCTTTGTTTCAAATATTCTGTTCATGGTCATGGTAGGTATATGTTGTTGTTCTCGGAGGATCTTAGGTTTCTATCAGTTACTTCATGAACATATTTGAATAGAGTATTGAGGTATGGAGGGCATAGACTGTGGGTGATTTTATACATGAAGACTGCTTTCTGATATTCTATTCGATCATACATTACACACTAAGCCAGTTTAATTGTTGTAGAAGTGAGCTTGTTGGAGTTAAATAATGTGCAGCCATTCAGTATGATTCGAGCAGCTCGCTTTTGTAGTTTAAAAATTCTATCTATCTGAGAATTGGATGAATTGCCCCAGATTGTGCTACAGTAGTCCATGTGAGGAAGGATTATAATACATTATTTTGGCATCTTTTCTCAGTAAATGTCTATTACGGTAAAGAACACCAAGTTTGGAAGAAATCTTGTTACAAATAGAGTCTGCCAGTTGAGTGACTGTTCAATACCGAGACCCAATATCTTATCTTGGTCAACAGTCTGTAATTCGGTACCATTAATTTTGACCTTAAGGTCTTGATTTAGTGTCCTTAGGTTGTGTGCTGTTGTGAGAAGAATGGTGGTAGATTTTTGGTGAGTGAATTCCCTAGGGGGGAACGATGTGTTGCATATAAAATGTATGTCAAGGTCAGAGGTCAAAGGTCAGTCAGTGTGACTGAAAAGTCAGGAAATTATTAATAATTTCTAATGTTTTGTGAGATTCAATAGGGGGAAATGAAGTGTCGCATACCGAAAAATAGGTCAAGGTCGAAGGTCAAAGTTCACTGTGACCCCAAAATCAGGAAATTATTAAAAATAACATTTTTTTGTGTGTCAGTAGATACATTCAGGGGACACGATGTGTCACCTACCAAAATGTAGGTCAAGGTCAAAGGTCACTGTGACCCCAAAATTGTGAAATTGTTAAAAATCATGATTTTTGTGTCCATTGAGAAATTACGGGGAGCTGTTTTGTCATGTACCAAAATTTAGATCCAGGTCAATAGTCAAGGTCACTGTGACCCCAGAATCAAGCTGAAGGTTGAGGTCAGAGGTCAAAGGTCACTAGCCTGAAAAACAGGAAATCAGTGAAGTGTTCGTGTCCGGTCTCTTTCTGTGAACATTTTCTATCCACAGATGCAATTTTTATCGAGCCCGTAGCTTTAGCTGCGGAAAGCTCGATATAGGTACCACAATGATGTCCGTCTGTCTATCTATCTGTCTATTTGTCTATCTGTCGATCTGCAGGACCAAGTAAATGTTAAAGTTTTGGACTTAGAAATTTTCTCCTCAGGAATAAAAAATGAGCCAATAATATAAGTAGGTCAGAAGCTGTTTTCGAGTTCTCTCCCTTGCTGGTACAAAGGACAGAAACGTATTTCACATGTGCTGCTGACATAGACGTGTTTTTTGAAACTCAAAACTTGTTGCTGAATTGTTTTTATTCAGATTATTCCAAATAAAGCTGTGTTCAACGGCTACATGGTTACCAATATAAGCAGGTTTATGAGAAGAAAAGCATCATAAAAAAAGTATAGGCTAGTAACAAGCAATGTGAAAAAAACCGTGTCTTTTTGTGCAAAGCGACAAAAACAATGGTCGAGACCAAATCGACCATGTATTGACTCATTTGCGGTAACATTGTCTAGTTTCCTATTTTTGTTGTTGTAAAATATGCTCTACATTTCCCTATTTTATTTATCTGAACTTTGATGAAGCTAGCATTGCCCAAGGATTACTTGAAATTGCTACGGGCCCAGTAGGGTGGAGGGAGCCAGAAAATAGCTCTACAAGTGTAGAGGGAAGAGGAAGTCTGTCGACTCAAAGAGAAGGCCATTCGATGATTACCCTATAGTTGTATCTGCACCCAAACAAAAGAAATCTTAATTTTCTGTGATTGATGAAAGCTAACCAAAGTTGAGCGCTCAAATTATCATTTCCCTGCTGACTGTTAGTCTTACATTATTGTTAACACTACATGTACATGTATGCATGTTGAGGGTGTTAGTCTTACATTATTGTTAACACTACATGTATGCATGTTGAGGGTGTTAGTCTTACATTATTGTTAACACTACATGTACATGTATGCATGTTGAGGGTGTTAGTCTTACATTATTGTTAACACTACATGTACATGTATGCATGTTGAGGGTGTTAGTCTTGCATTATTGTTAACACTACATGTACATGTATGCATGTTGAGGGAATCTGCATTAACACTACATGTACATGTATGCATGTTGAGGGTGTTAGTCTTACATTATTGTTAACACTACATGTACATGTATGCATGTTGAGGGAATCTGCATTAACACTACATGTACATGTATGCATGTTGAGGGTGTTAGTCTTACATTATTGTTAACACTACATGTACATGTATGCATGTTGAGGGTGTTAGTCTTACATTATTGTTAACACTACATGTACATGTATGCATGTTGAGGGAATCTGCATTAACACTACATGTACATGTATGCATGTTGAGGGTGTTAGTCTTACATTGTTAACACTACATGTACATGTATGCATGTTGAGGGTGTTAGTCTTACATTATTGTTAACACTACATGTACATGTATGCGTGTTGAGGGAATCTGCATTAACACTACATGTACATGTATGCATGTTGAGGGAATCTGCATTAACACTACATGTACATGTATGCATGTTGAGGGAATCTGCATTAACACTACATGTACATGTATGCATGTTGAGGGAATCTGCATTAACACTACATGTACATGTATGCATGTTGAGGGAATCTGCATTAACACTACATGTACATGTATGCATGTTGAGGGAATCTGCATTAACACTACATGTACATGTATGCATGTTGAGGGTGTTAGTCTTACATTATTGTTAACACTACATGTACATGTATGCATGTTGAGGGTGTTAGTCTTACATTATTGTTAACACTACATGTACATGTATGCATGTTGAGGGTGTTAGTCTTACATTATTGTTAACACTACATGTACATGTATGCATGTTGAGGGTGTTAGTCTTACATTATTGTTAACACTACATGTACATGTATGCATGTTGAGGGTGTTAGTCTTGCATTATTGTTAACACTACATGTACATGTATGCATGTTGAGGGAATCTGCATTAACACTACATGTACATGTATGCATGTTGAGGGTGTTAAGGCCCATTCTCACGGCGCGATTTGTAGTAACAACTTGTAGCATACAACTTAGTTGCATCGTGAGAACACTCGTACGATTTTAGTCGCATGCTACAAGTCGTATGAAATAGAACCGGTCCTATTTCATGCGATTAGTTGCATGCTACAAATCAGGGGATTCCCCCGCCGAGTTGTTACTACAAATCGCATCATGAGAATGGGCCTTTAGTCTTACATTATTGTTAACACTACATGTACATGTATGCATGTTGAGGGAATCTGCATTAACACTACATGTACATGTATGCATGTTGAGGGTGTTAGTCTTACATTATTACTAACACTACATGTACATGTATGCATGTTGAGGGTGTTAGTCTTACATTATTGTTAACACTACATGTACATGTATGCGTGTTGAGGGAATCTGTTAACACTACATGTACATGTATGCATGTTGAGGAATTCGTATTAACACTACATGTACATGTATGCATGTTGAGGAATCTGCATTAACACTACATGTACATGTATGCATGTTGATGGTATTAACACTACATGTACATGTATGCATGTTGAGGGTGTTAGTCTTACATTATTGTTAACACTACATGTACATGTATGCATGTTGAAGGCCCATTTCACGGTGC